>NW_020870602.1:150300-172647 GCF_003789085.1 Penaeus vannamei
GAGAGAGAGAGAGAGAGACAGACAGACAGACAGACAGACAGACAGACAGACAGATAGACGACAGACAGACAGACAAACTGATAGATAACCAACGATATATCTATGGTACTAAATATCCACGTATAACGATTTACTAACGATCCTAAAGAAACGAAAGAGGGGGGGTTAAATCTATCAAATATTCCACTTCAAAATCAGATGCCAGAAAAATGAATCCAAAATAGCTTTGGCTGGATGGTGTTGGTAGTGTAAGCGACCGCAACTCGGAGAGCGGAGAAAAACACATAAACAAAAGTATTCCTCTGCAGGTATTTTTGGAGTTTTGTTACCAAGGTTGCTCGGCTTTGTGATTTGCTGTGCTGTGATTTAAACTAATGATTCTTTCACGTGTTGTGGTGAATGGCCAACCTCTGATATGAGCTGTCTTATTTATTTTTTTTGCTTTTGTTTCCCGACAGCTGAGGAGAAGCTCGCTCTATCGTTTGCATTTATAATTTTTCGTCTAAACGAAAGCTTTATGGAACTGGACCTGTAACCAATTATGGATCACCATGATTCATTTATGCGTTAACCCTTTAAGTATGAAAATCCCACCTGGAAAGGAGTTTGTAAATTTGGTAAATATTTTGGGGAAGTGGTATTTGACTTCAAAGTAGACTACGGGACAGGTAAAATTTCCAGACAGCTGCCTCCACACTTCATGGTGCTATAGCAGAAAAGTCAACAAACATCTTTCACTTACTTTCTGCCTGGATAGACTTTTATATTTAATTTGATGATAAGGTAAATTTGGAAATAGATGTCACCACGTGACAGAGTGAGGGTCGTTGATATCAGTGGAGCGGCTTGCGGGAGCGGAAGCGCAGGAAATGTCTGCGTGAGCACGAGTGACGCGACAGCCGGTCGCAGGGCACTTCAGGGGGTAGAACTTCGTGTTCACGTAATAGTTTCAAGCTAGACTCACCATCTTCCAAATGGTTTGATGTGACATCCTAAACACATGTTAGTCACGGCGAGACTAATTTGAAAATTGAACTTCATAGCTTCTATCTTAGCTAATGTTCATTCATTGGCTGTTTCCCTCCTGAATTCTTTCCCCATTGGCTATTAAATTGACCATCAAACAATTGACCAATGAAATCATGGCTGTGACATCACAGGCGAGATAACAGGAACAGTGCGGGTACGAGAGACCCCACGCATATGCAGTGGAGAATTTAGTCAGTATTCCTGCAGCTCCCATGTGAATCTCACCTTGTTTTATTATTATTTTTATTTATTTCGAAAATTAAATAACTTTGTTATTTTTAATTTACGAGACAAGTTTATTTAATGAAAAGTAATTGTTAATTAAATGTCTTCAAGGCTATAAGGTTAGTTTTGGTCAGTTCAGTGGTGACGCCTTTTTCCAATAATGCCGATGATAAATCTCTAGTGTATTGCAATGTATTTCCTGCATTGTCAGTGTACATATTATACCAGAAGCAGTACAGCATCAGAAACACATTTAAATACAAGAACCAGCTTAGAATTGCCTTGAAAACCTAAACTTAACAAAATCCCATACTGAGGGCATCATCCTTTATAATGGATGGCCTATTTTAAGGGTATTTCTCATTGGGTATCATTTATAGGCTTAGAGTAATTGAACATCCAGGAATCCAGTAACAAGTGCACATGTTTACCAGCAACAGACAGAGACATGTTCGGAGTATTATATTCTGTATAAGAGGACTTTTTTACCTTCAATATGTGCAGGAAATGTCATAGCTGAAAAGTGTCTTAGTAATATATTACAGTTTATGCATTATTTCCCCTTTTTAACTAAAGCCTCAGCAGTTCTGATAATAACATGTCTGGTTCCAAACTTACTAGGCTAATGAAGTTCAAATAGAAAAGCTGTAAACTCTCTATAATTTTTTTCATTCTATTTCAGATCAACATGAATAAAGGCAAGATATCATTTGGAAAAATAGGCTTAAGCCTAGGAAAGCCAAAAGAGCCAGAGCAGTCTTCACCAGAAGAACCGAGTAATAAGGAGGAGAAAAACGAAGCAAGTGGAGGTTTTGGTTCATTTGGAAAGTTTCAGCATCAGAAGGAACAGGAAAAGCCGAGTGAAGGTACACTTTGTAATATGAGTTAACCCATTGCTGCCAGATAGTTATACATGCAGTCTACTGTAGTTTTCTTCTGTGAATTTTGTTTGGATACAGATGGCTCTGCAAGTGCTCAGCCATCTGATTTTCCCTTTCCTTGAGTTTTTTTCTTTTTCTAATTCTAATAATATCAATGTTGTTGTTGTTGTTGTTGTTGTTGTTATTGTTATTATTATTATTAATAATAATATTATTATTATTATTATTATTATTATTATTGACAATATGATTTATTATATATTATCTAGCCCAGGCCCTTGGGATGGTCACAAGAATTATTAGCCAGTGAACTTATAATAGTCATAAGTCAAATAGTCAAAAAAGTCATACACATTTTGTTAACGTTACTGTCACTATCTAAATTTCACTAGCTAAAATTAATTTTACAATCAGGCATTTCACTCACTCCCACGTCAATCACTCAAGTTTGTTTTACTTCTCTCTCTCTCTCACTCACTCGCTCACTTGCTTGGTCACTCTCTCATAAATCTCTCTCATAAATCTCTCTCTTAAATCTCTCTCATAAATCTCTCTCATAAATCTCTCTCAGAAATCTCTCTCATAAATCTCTCTCTTAAATCTCTCTCTTAAATCTCTCTCTTAAATCTCTCTCATAAATCTCTCTCATAAATCTCTCTCATAAATCTCTCTCATAAATCTCTCTCATAAATCTCTCTCTCTCTCTCTCTCTCTCTCTCTCTCTCTCTCTCTCTCTCTCTCTCTCTCTCTCTCTCATATGTTTTCCATAAGGGATTGTGGGATTGTTTTTCAGTATCTCCCTGATAAGATTAGTTTTAATATGTATCTCTGTCACTCATAATTTAATGTCCAGTAAATATTACTTTTTAGAATTCAGCTGTAAAGATTTTTGAGAAATGTTTTGCATGTAGAAAATTATTTATTAATTTTATTTATTTTTTTATATATTTTCAGATGAGATGGCAGCAATGATGGGATTTTCTGGTTTTGGCAAGAAAGCAAAGGAGTTTGATATCGACACATTAGTAGAAGAAACACGGAAGTCTGCAATTGATAGAAATAAAACAAATATAGGTAAGATTAGTGTGTAAGGTTTGCTATATTCAGATGCCTTTTCACAATCTAGTGATAGATAGGTATTTCTAACTAGAAAAAGTGGTAGAAAAAAACAGAAATACCCAGTTAGGTCTGGTAGGTCTTTGTTCAAGTAAAGTGGTGTGAATGATGTTTGAACAAAATCAACACATCAGCCCACTGCCACCAAGAACATGTAATGATCACTATAGTTCTGTTTTGTGAAATATGTTTGCACATAGATGGCTCCACAAGTGCTCAACCACCAAGGAGTCAATTAGTAGACCTACATGACCTCACCTGAAATCCCTTTAATTTGAATTTGTGAGATTTTTTTTCTATTTTATTAGATATCAATGCTGTTATTATTATTGACATGGTATTTCCAAAAATCAAGGAAAACCGTTAAAAGATGATAGGTAGGAGTAGTGACTAGGCACTTGTGAAGCCATCCATGTATAAATAATTAACAAATTAAAATCAAGGTGGGCATGACATGTACATATCTGCCATCCCTGACAACAGTAGTTTAACAGATTGGCATGAGATCTTGTGAGGCATACTAGACCCCTTTTTCTGGCTTCATTTGTCTGGGCAGCCTTCTTCATGCCACCATAAAATGTGCAATGATCTGTCCAAGTTTCAGGTATTAATTGTTTTTCCTTATCAAGGCAGAACATGTATGTCATGCACTGCAGAAAAACAATAATAATAAGTTAATTATAAGTAATGAGTAATAATAATAATGATAATTATCACATACGGTGATAGTAACTGCACACCCACATCCAGATTTGAGGACAAGTCTCACTCCATGTGGTTTCATGCAAATCATGGTTCTCTAGTGTTTACTTTAATTTTGTGTCACTCAACCACTGTCACAGTGTCATCATGATTTGGCTAATTCTTACACGTGTCATTAAGCAACTATCATAACTATGTAAATAAATCCCAAAATATCTTCATATGACAGCCATCCTTTTTCTTCTTACTTTCTTTTCTTTTCTAATTTTCTCAATTTTCTCTCTCTTCCTGTGAGACCGAAGTTTCAGTTAGGTAATATAAAGGAGGACAAGGAGGTATTGTTAATTTCTATTTTTCCTATTTTGTTTAACCTGTGCCTCCTTTCCTTCTCTCAAATCATTACTTGGTATTTTCCTTTTACATACTTCTTGTGATTTTGATTATTTGATTCTTTTCTTTCTTTTACATGCAGAATAAGAAAGCAGTTTTTGCTATTTATTCAAACATATACCATTTATCTTGCAGAAAAATTGCTAACACAAAATGCAGCAAAACCTGACAGCTCTCCGTCTACAAAAGCAAAGACTGCAGAATCAGCTGTAACAGAAGACGATGAAGATGATGACTTTGTGGGACCTCCTCTTCCCCCAGGAATGAGTATTGATAAATCGGGCAGTGCACCTGCTGAAGATGTGGAGGATGATGAGGAACAGAGGCGCCACATGCCAATCTCACATGAGTTGGTCCTTGAGCATGGAACCAAAACAGTCTCTGGCCTAGCAGTGGATCCCTCAGGCTCTAGGCTGGTTAGTGGAGGCTTGGATTATGATGTTCGCTACTGGGATTTTCAGGGTATGGACCAGTCACGTGAAGCATTTAGATCATTCTGCCCAGCTGATGGTTACCCAGTTAATAGTGTTGAGTATAGCTGTACAGGTGATAAAGTTCTGGTTGTATCAGGGTCTCAGCAAGCTAAAGTATATGACCGTGATGGAATAGAGTTATTTGAGTGTGTTAAAGGAGATATGTATTTACATGACATGGCAAAGACAAAGGGGCACATAGCAGGCCTTACCTGTGGAACTTGGCATCCCAAAGACAAGGAGGAATTTCTGACTGCAGCAAGGGATGGGACTTGTCGTATTTGGCACACAAGCAGTCCACATTGTCAAAGACATGTCATCAAAGCAAGAGCTTCCAATGGTCTGAAAACACAGCCCACCACTTGTGCTTATAGCCGTGATGGGATATTGGTAGCTTGTGCTTGTGATGATGGATCAATACAGATGTGGGATCATCGAAAGACTTTTGTAAATGTAAGTATTAATGTTAGAAATGCTCATGATAGGGGAAGTGAAACCTCAAGGTTGGTATTTTCATATGACAACAAAGGTTTTGCAACAAGGGGAGGTGATGACACTCTGAAGCTATGGGATATTCGTAAAACAAAACAAGCTGTGCATGTAGCAACTGGGCTCTTTAACAGATTCAGTATGACAGATTGTGTATTCAGCCCCAGTGATCAGCTAGTTGTAACAGGGACATCACTTAATAAGGGAGAATCTTCAGGGAAACTGTTAATGTACAATCGTAATACATGGGACATTGTTAAAGAGCTGGAAGTGGGTCCTAGTCATGTAGTTAAAATAGTTTGGCATCCAAGACTGAATCAACTCATGGTTGGTTGTGGTGACGGAAAAGTACGTTTATTATATGATCCTAAGACTTCTCATAATGGAGCAGTACTAGTAGCTGGCAAACACAAAAAACGATCAAAGCAAGCTGAAGTTGTAGTATCACAACAGATCATAACCCCACATGCCCTCCCCATGTTCCGTGAAGAGAGACACAAGTCCACAAGGAAACTGGAGGAGCGGGACAGAAAAGATCCAGTGAGGTCTCAGCAGCCAGATCTTCCTGTGGGCAAAGCAGGCTCAGGAGGGCGAGTGTCTGCAGGAGGATCTACCCTGTCTTCATACATCATCCGTAATATGGGTCTTCGCAGGAAAGTTCAAGAAGAAGGTGACCCAAGGGAAGCACTTCTAAAATATGCAAAAGATGCAGCCGAAAATCCTTACTGGGTTACTCCTGCGTATGCAAAAAATCAGCCAAATCCAATTTTCCAAGAAGCACAAGAGCAAGATAACAAAGATTCCGAGGAGGAAGAACCTGCCACCAAGAAAATGAAATCTGTTTGATAACCAAATGTTTACATGTACAATATTTAAGGGATTGTTTATTTTTTATTCCTTTTCATGGGTATTGCATTTGTACAAGTACAAAGTGAGATATTTCCATACAAGGTATAAGATAATGTTAGAAATTATGCAGAGATATGTTAAAAATTGTAATACATTTATTATACTTTTAAGATATTACTTTCTCGAAATTTAGTGTATTCTTGAAAGATGTTTATGCTGCCCACAGATATTAATGTTAATAAAGATGAAATCAATTTACTCTTCTTTAAATGTAAACTGTCTTCTCAAGGTAAATAAGTTTTCTATGCTGCTGAAGCCAGTCAAGAAGCAAGCTCTGAAATATGAAATATAGCAGTAATGGTCAGAACAAATAAATGTGCCTGACATCAAAGGTCATACAGCAGTATTGTGGCAAAAAGGGTAAAAATGAGTAAGCCATTAAGACAAAATACATTAGATGTCAAAGGTTGTAGAGCACTATTAGTTAGTGTGGTAGCGAAAAGGATAAAGAGGGGATAACAAACATAGTACGAAGGAAAAGGATAAAGAGGGAATAACAAACGTAGTACGAAAGGCTATTCAGATCTGACAAAGCCAGCCTTTCATCCTTTCAGCTCAGCTCTCACACTTTAGGATGTGGACAGAAGAAGGGGATGAGGAGAAGGAAAAAGGAAGGTATAGAAGAAAAGACCATACAAAATTAGTTGAGGCAAGGGATGAGGTCTAAGGTAACATTGATTCCCCAACATTGAGCTTCTGTCTCTGTCTTCTAAGCCCCCTACAACGATGAGCAAAGGATTAGGGGGACTGACACAAAGTCAGCCTTTCATCCTTTTGGCACAGCTCTCACACCTTAGGAAGTGGGCAGAGGGGGATAAAGAAGAAAAGTAAAGGGAAAGAGGGAGAAGAAAAGACCCTACAACAACAATGAGTAAAGGATTAGGGGGGGGGGACTGACACATTATGATGTAGGATCACTTACATCATAATTCAGGCATAATTCTAATCCTTCCCTGATGCCCTCTTCATTTTTTCTCCATTCTCCCTTGCCTTGGACCTCAGCCCTTGCCTGAACTAATTTGTCTTCTCCTTTCTTTCTCTTCCCTTCCCTTCCCCTATCCAATTCCTAAGGTGTTGAAAGGATGAAAGGCTGACCTTGTGCCAGTCATAGACGGCCTCAGGGAGCCATGGGCACAGTGTTTCCTGGCAATTAATTTAGCCCTTACTCCTTATGGGGACCCTGAGCGGTGGACCTTTTACCTTCCCCACACATTTCAGGCTTACCATGACCAGTAATGAAGATTCTGTACTCTTATTAGGGGTATTGGGACTTGCCCCTTTATCACCTAGCCTCTCTGAATCTAACTTTTAGTTTACCGTTCCCTCACTTCCTTTAGACCATGGTTCTGACCACTGATAGTACACCTCCCTCCTCTACACATGCTGCCAACTTGACCCATCCTGAATTATCTACCTAGGTTATAATTCAACATCTCATCCTCATTCACTTCTTCTAGCCCACCTCCTGAACAATCATCTTCACGTTCTACCTCCTCCTCCCTCATTATAAATCAACAATGCCCACACCCTCACAATACAACCTTACTTCACACCACTCCCTCCTCCTCCCGTCTTCACCCCTCTACAGTTCTCACTTCTTCAGATCTTTTGAGTACGCTTTAGGCCAGCTAAATGGGATCAATTTTTTGTAGTACCCCCAACAGCCCCTTACTCCTCCTCCTCCTCCTCCTCATACTCCCCCTACCCCTCTTTCTCCAATACCTTCCCAACATACCCTATCCTCTCCTCCGCTCACACCCACAACAAAAAACCCTATCTTCCCTACTATCCCTACCACTCCCTCCTGGATACACACACGAATCCCTTCTATCACAATGTCCTTCCCCAGATCCCACCTTCCTTGATGAACCTCCAGATACTATACCTTCACCTCCTTCCCCTGATCCCACCTCCCATGATAAACCTCCTGATACTACACTGTCACTGTCATCAGTTCTACCACCAGGAATCTGGTCATCATTATATGTCGATGATCTAGCCATCTTTGCCTCAGGCCCTTCCATACAAGTTCTCCATCTACTTATTCATTCATCAATAGCATCAGTCTCTTCTTGGGCTACCAATCACGGCTTTTGATCTTCTACCTCTAAAACCTTTTACTTTCTATTTTCTCGTTCACGTATAGGCTCCTAACCTCCAATCCTCCTTTATGATACTCCTATCCAATTCCGATCTTCTGGCAAGTTTCTTTAATATTTTTGACTCCAAGCTATCTTGGCGAGATCATATCCTCTCTGTTCAGTAAAAAGCCCGCCTTCTACATATTACCTTAATCCTCTCTACCTGTAAGGACGTGAAGTGGGGGATGTTGGAAGAGGAGGAACGTTTCCTGGAGAATGGGTTGATGGTTAATGGTTAATGGTTAAAATAAATGTGCTAGACATCTAAGGTCATATAGCACTATAGGAAGGTATAGTAAAGGGTATGTCAGGTGATAGTTGCTATGTGTCAACTATCTAGAGGAGTGTTGAAAGGTTGAAGATGGGGGAAAAGGTTATGGTGGTTTAGGTAAGGGAGTTAGATCAAGTGAAGGATATTTATGCATCTGAGGAAGGAGAACAGGTTGTCAAGGTAGAAGCTGTGGGATTCCATAAGGATGTCTGATATGTTGGGGAGGTCGGCGAAGGGAGGATAGGTGTGGAAAAGCAGAGGTACGTGCTGTATTTAAGCGTGACAGGACAAGAGAATGGTGTAGAACTGAAAGAGGCACGTTACATAGAGGACCAATGTAGGAGAGCTATAGCTTATGAGTGATATCACATATGTACGTATTGGGGAATCTGGGGAGGAAGGTAGGGGGTGTGAAGGAGGGGTATTAGGAGGTAGGGAATTTGGGGAAGGGCATTGTTGTGACATGAGTGATTCTCGTGTGTATCCGGAGGGAGTGCAAAGGATAGAGGGGATGGAGGGAGGGAGAATGTGCCTATAGTTGGGGTTGAAGGGGGTGGGTTGTGTTGGGAGGGAGTAGATGTGGGGAGTATTAGTGTTAGGAGGATGATATCGGAAGGATGGATAGTTGGAGTTGAAGGGGATGTGTTGTCTTGGGAGGGATTAGGAGGAAGGGTGTAGGGGTGCTGTGAGTAAGAGGGGGATGCATATCAGGAGGATGGGTATTGGGAGGATGGATATCGGTGGTGGGATTGAGGGGGTTAGGTTGTGTTGAGGGAGTAGGAGGAAGGGGTGTAGGGGGAATATTAGGAGGGGTATGAATATCGGCAACCACTTCAAGTGTGGAAGGAGCATGAGTTATGGGATTTGTGTCTCAAGCATATAGCTTTGAATGTCATCCATTGTTTCTGCAGTGGAGTTTGTTGGAGAGTTTTGTGAGAAGGTAATTGTTTCTGCAATGGAATTGGTTGGAGAGTTTTGTGGAATAAAGGTTTTCTTATGAGGGGGGGAAGAGGAGACTGGTGTCTCAGGAACAAAGGTATAGGTAGGTGGAGGTGATTGTGCTGTAGGGGAAGAAGGGTTAGAACGTTTAGTCTGTCTACTGCGGGTAGTGCGGGGAGGGAGAGGGGTTGGTGTTGGGGCTGTAGTTGAGATAGGAGCTGTGGTTGAGATTGGGGTGTCTGGGTTTAGAGTGGCAAAGGAATTGGTCTGAGGGATGTAGAATGTAGAAGTGGAAATGGGGACATTTTGGGTGGAGGGGGAAGGGCTGAGCGAACGATGTTGCTAGAATATGGAGTATGAGAGAAACCTTGTCGACGTGCTTCCTGTCTGGCTTCACGTAAAGTGAGACCATTTTTGTATCTGAGAGTTGCTACCTCAGATTCAAATTTGTAAGTGGGACAGCCTCTATAAAATACATTATGGGGGCCGCCGCAGTTAGCACATGTTCGTGTTTGTGCTGAGCAGTTTGATCGATTATGACCAGGTTGGGCACATATGGGGCATCGGTCTGTGGAACGGCAATGTTTGGCAGGATGTCCAAAGCGCCAACAGTTTTGACATTGACGGGAGGGGGTTGGTATGGTCGAACAGGGAGGGATTGTCCACCAATGTAGATACGTAAGGGAAGGTCATGTGTACAGAAGGTAATTTTGGCAATATTGGTCGGATTCTTTCGTTGACCTTTAGGAGGAATGGTGTAGCAATGTACTGATTTCACATCTTGGTCTTTGAGGCATCCTAATAAGTCTTCTCCACAGTCTGACCAATCTTTGGTATCGACTGGGCAGTTTGCTGGGGAGAGAGAGACAGTTCCGGTACAGGTATTAAGGGTTGGATGAGGTTCTGCAGGAATGGGGTTGCCAGAATGATCAGTTAAATTTGACAGTGCTATAGATTCAGTTTCTGATCTGACTGTTAAGACGGGAGCGATCGCGTCTGGTATAGAAAGGGACTCTACCTACTTGTTTTTGGAGGCATTGTTGAAAGAGAAGAGTGTTGCCTGAGTAAGGAGCTGTAGCAGGGATCACGAAAAATCGGTCCCATTTAGCTGGGCTAAACAGAGTATTTAAGATATCTGTAGGGTTGGTGGTGGTGGATGGTCGGGGACGTGTGGAAGAGGGAGTATTACGGAATGATGGAGAATAAGGTTGCAAGGTAGTAATAAGGGAGGATTGGTTGTTTGATGAAGGTTGCAGGGGTGGAGTTGAATTTGAGGAAGTTGGGTGGGTAGGAATGTCTTCTGGAGATTGATTCTCTGCTTGGGTGGGTAATGCACTAGTAGGCATTGAGGAGTGGGCAGTAGTTTCAGTGTTCGGAGCCGTGGTCAAAGGAGAGCCTGGGTTGGGGCTATTTGATAAAGGGGCTAGCCTCATAGCCTCTAATAAAGGGATTACATTTTCATTACTGGTCATGGGGAACCTGGATTATATAAAAGGCCATTCAACTGGTCCACCTCCATCACTGAAAGGTAAGGGCTAGATTAGTCAGGAGGAGTACCGTGCCCATAGTTCCCGCAGGCCGTTCAGGACTGGCACTAGGTCAGCCTTTCATCTCTCTCACACGGCTCTCACACCTTAGGAAGTAGATAGTAGAAGGGAGAGATGAACAAAAGCTGGAGGGGGAAAAGACCATGCAAAATTAGTTGAGTCGAGGGCTGAGGCCCTAGGCAGGGGAGATCCCTGCATTGGGTCTCAGTCTCCGTCTCCTAAGCCCCCCACGACAACAACGGGCAAGGGATTGGGGATGAGTTTCCTTTTTAATTCTGCTTGTACCGATACATTTGGTATGGTGTCGGTCTTATCATCCTGATATTAAATGTTATACTGTTTTTGGACTGGTAGGTCTTTATTCATCACTTTCAATAAGTCCTGCTCATTGTTGCAGTATCCAAATGTATCTCTTCTAAAAATGAAGCGCAGACTTTTTATTTTATTATTATTTTTTTTTTTTTAGAAATCAGACTTTCATACTTCAAACTACTTTCCATATCTATTCTACATACTAAACATCAAATGACCTGACACCACCAGGGACATTATATTTGTTATTCCTTACAAATCTCCGTCATTGAAATATGCTCAAAGGTAAAAACTTGGAATGACTTAATCAATCCAAGAGATGTCATTTGTGACTTTCAATTAAATCATCCATAAGAATTGTGTTTTAGGAAAGATTTTCATCAAAATGTATTAATTATATCTCTTATGGTCAATTTTTCTTACTCATTCAACCGAAAATATTTTTTGACAATATTTGTGTAGATATTATAAAATCTGGACACTTTTCTCTGTTCAGATGTTTTTTCAATGCAATTATCATTGTTCTAACAAGAAAATACTTGGTGATTTCTGGGTGAAATAAAACAACTCTTTTGCAATGCAATAAAAACTGTACAATTAAAATTTTCTGAGAATATAATAAAATTTGCTATTTACCTAAAATACATTCCTTTATTACATCAATAATAACATTAACTTCTGAAGAGGGAGCAAGAAGAAGTCTACAGCATACCTGCAAAGTCTCAAGATTGTGGCCCCAATCTTTGATAACCTTTTGAGGTTTTATCATCATATTTCAGTAATTTCGTTCTGTCTCAAATGCTGCACAATTAATCTCCTTTTGGAATATATTTCTATTGATCAATGTCACAGTTTGCAGCAGTTATTACTAACCATATCATTAACTCACGAGTTCACCTGATCTAAATCAGTGAATAGAGAAATATTCTTCAGCATCCATTCATTTGACAATAAGGATCTAACAAGTCAACATTGCACCCCTCTAAATAAAAATATAAGTAATTTATAAGTTTGCGTTAAATACTAATGTAAAAAAAAAGACTTCCTAGTTAAATTATGAAAAATCAACATTCAAAACATAACAGGTCCTCAGATATTAACACAAAATTGTTATCCACCAACTTGGTATATTATCTTCAGAAATTCATTAAATACCCTTACAATGTAGGCATACCAGCCTCTTAAAAGTGATTAACAAAAAGAGAACTCTGCACCACGAGCAGAACTTTTGACTAGAGTTAAAACAACAGCACTACAGGGGTTGGTACCATTAAATAGTTTTCCGTCATCTACAAATATAACAATTCAAGTTAATGTTGTCGAAAATAAGCCATGTGCCCCTGAAATTACCTCTTTCAGCACACATTATGAGCCACAGAAAAATATGAAAAAATAACTTCAGTATATACACACAATTTCTTTAAGAAATAAACCTATATACATTTCATTCATTCAGTTAAAAATAGCATCTACATATAGGATAGTACAACCCTCATTATGGAATGTTTCAAAGAGATGCTCAACTTTTTTGTTTTCAAATTATTACAAATCATTCAACTGAATATACACAAGAAAAAAAAAAAAAACAGCAAAACTGAAAACCATAAAAAGGTAAACAATGACCTATTCTCTATTTAAAGAAGAAATAACTGTACATTATTGTTTTCAAAGAAATAATACAACATTAAGAGAGGCTGGATTGGACTGAGAACACTTGTGTTCACAATGAAAACATGAACATATAGTTAAATATGGTAAACAAGTCAAATAAAATTGGTAATACCTTTGAGGAAACAACATATCTATGAATTTAGGAAGATTATATTGAAGTCCTATCAGCTTCCTACCTGTCATGTTAACAGCTACTGGATACTTCACATATCTTAATACATCAGGTGAACTCAAGAGTTGCATGAAGTTTTTGTTACAACACTAAATGCTATGGAGAACAGCTTTTCTGCCTTCAACAAACTTTTTTTCTAGCACCCAATTCATAAATGTTACTTTTTAGCTTGACTTTGACTTTAATACCTAGTATAAATCTGGAAAAAATATAACTAAGGAACTTGATCACATTTTATCTGGATGAAAAAAGAATCATAAAAGTGCAAAGCATTTAACCAAAGAATATTGCAATTACCTCAAAAGAAATAGAAAAGAAATAAGAATAAAGATATAAATAAAACAAAGAAAAGGAAATGCTGTAGCTTCTGGCACAAGTCTTAAAGAAAACCTACAAAAAAGAAACACCAAAACACTGTAAAGCATAAATTGTCTTACAGGTACAATGCCATACCAATAATAACTATGTTATTACTCGTACATCCTGGTACATAAGTATTACTCATACGTAAGCCTCCAAAACATGTAAACATGTTTATCATTTGGACCTTCACCAGAAAAGATATGCATGTTACTACAAAAAGCCTCAAGACAGAACAAAACTGCCCAAATTAAACAATTTCAAAATACTGGATGGAAGGAATTAGCCCAAGAGCAAAACAAAAGCTTCTTATTCCTATTCACAATTTTTTTAATCCACCAACAGAGAGAAAAAAAAAAAAAAAAAAAAAAAAAACACTCGCTATTTGCCATTATTCATATCAGGTGATTACTGGTAAGGATGAATTATCTCCACTGTTTAACAGCAAGCAAACTCGCCTCTGATTACCAGAGAATGGATCACCTTGGTCCCTATAATTCTAGTCATTTTCAAAACAGGTACAAAAGAATGAAATCAATAATTCATAGCTAACTTTTACAATCCACAATCAAAATTTGAATCTGATGTCTAACTAAGCACACACTTACACACACATTCAACAGAGAAATTTGAGATAAATTCATGTTAGTAACCGTTAGTACTGGCAAATCAGCAAACAACCTGCATCTGTTAGTACATGTTAGTAAACTACACTGACAGGCGGTCACACTAGGCGACCCCCAGGAGTTTACAAGGCCAACTCCTTCTGTTTGTTTTGCTCTTGGTAAAAACTATCACATACACTTAAAGTAAATCACTTTGCCAAACCAAATCAACAAAACAGGCACTCTTTTCTAAACAAAGATCCACTTATTAGTTGGTAAATAAAGATATATGATCAAATATTTTGGCATGCAACTTGTGACCAGAGTAATATACAAATATTTCAAGACCAAACATCAAGGAACACTTTTGAGCAAAACGTACCTCTTCATCAAAAAGCCAATATGTTAGGAGAGTGACTTGGTAATCAGAGCAATTACACAGGACAGAGATGCAATCACTTAAGAAATTGAAATAATAGCCATTACCATTCATATTACATGGTAAAATACAGAAATCAAAACACGAAGCACTATACCTAATGTCTGGAGATTAAGATGAGTACAAGCAGAACAACACCTCTAACTCGAGCACCACAACATGACATTAGAGGTATGTGCCACTTTTGCAAGAACTGTAACAGGCAGTTACTGCAGGCTTAGATACTGATACAAATTTTGCATTACAGACATACCTATGCAGCCTTGAAAAGATTAAAGGATAAAGTTTACACACTATTCCTTTCATAATAGCAATTTTATGACTAACTATATAATATTAGTACATTCTATCTTGAACCAAATAAAATACTGAAATTCAACAACATATTAACTGTAGAGAAACAACTGTGGACATTATCATTCCCATGTCAAGCTTCATATTGATGTTTAATACTATGTTAGTCTTATCTATGTTCAGGTCTACAGCTTGAAAAAGGGTTCAAGAAGAATCTCGTTCATCTTCCTTGGAATTCAATAAATAAGTTGTACTTTGTACTATTTGTAATATTACTTTCTGTTTTAGATTACATCTTATGAGAGGTAAAAGTTAACACAATTATTTGCCAAAATCCAAGAAAATGTCGAGTTCTACCACAAAGATGTCTATTTGTAAGTATCACTATGGGTAATATTAAAATGATATTTTTGCTAGAATTATTCCTTTACACAACCTTCAAAAATATTTTTTTCAAAGTTTATGTATTACTATCCACCGATTAAATTTCCTAACTAAACATAGGGTCTACAACATTCCACTAGAATAACCCAACCCTTACCATAATCAATTCTCGCAGCACCCACGTCACCCTAAAGGCTTGGGATGCGAGGTGCAGGTCCCAATGGAAAACGGGAGGCCCTTCTAACTACGCAGACAGAACACATATCAATATACTGATGAAGCCTCAAAATGCACATCATCACATGGGATTGTAAAATTATTTTGGAAAAAAATGAAAACAAAAAAAGTTGCAATTTGAAATACATTATACATCTATGTTGTGCATTATCAAGCATAGGCAAAAAAGAATAAATACTTGAAACCTACTATTCAATCCTCTATCAATAACAATGCAAAATTCTTTTAAAGGGAGGGGGGGGGGGAGAAAATATGTTATTTCTTACTTTCCTTACAAATGTGTAATACAATAATTCAATACCTCGAATACCATAAATCTGGATATTGTGAATAATATTAACTGCTCAGTGAGAAAGTGTGGTACCTTATCAAACTACCATTTACATATACAATGCAATGATAATTACAAATACCTTCAGGGGGGAAAAGGGGAGAACTATTGTACATTTTCCACAATATGTTGAGAGACCTATTCATCAATAACAATTCTCAACAACAAAAATTATGAAAAATTTGTGCTTTGACGACACTTAACAGTTAGAACTCATGTCACACCACCTTTGTAAGCAAGATCATCCATATGGCACTTGTAGGGCAAGGCTTAACAGAGAATTCCGTGAGGGTCTGTGGGGAAAAGGGTCTAAGGATTTCTTAAGGGGTCAGGAGGGTTGAGGGAATTTACAAGACTATGCGCTTAAGTAATATTCTAAGCCTAAGCCCATGAGAACCACTAGAATGAATGGACGGGAAATGTTTGTTAATGGTTTTCCTCAGGTGAAAGGTTTACTGGACTAAGCTTACATTCTGAGCAACGTTTCCTTACAACAATGAAATACAATAAATATATCTGTTAATTTTTATATTCTAATACCAGAGGGTCCTATACAAAATATAAATAAAAGTTCCTGTTCTTCAATAAATTTATAAGCATAAAACCTCAACAGCTAAGTAAAAACTTGAGAATGTATGCATTTATGTGTGTGTGAGCATGAATGTGTGTCAGTGTAATACAGAATATTTTTTTGTCAGTTTCATAACTTTGGTTGTCGGAAATGGTAATGAAAAATACTAATCTACCAAATCAACATAAAGTGAACAACGTAATGTTCAATGTTTCTTTCTCTCTCTTGCACAGAACCTAACACATTAATTAGTACTACTTTTATCAAATATCATTACATAAAATATAATTAAACTAATCCATTATATAAATATATATTTTTTTTAATTCCCTTTTTTTTAAATAAATGATATTGTGATTAGCTGCAAAGAACCTGGACAATCAATACATATTTCTAGGGGGAAATATTATCAAGCACCAATTCACCAAAACAAACATTTCAGAATTCACAGGGAATCATGAATGTTTTTTCAACTAAAATAGTTGGGCAGGAAGAGAAGACTAGCAGAAAAAAGCATTAGCACTACTGAGGTGTGAAATATGATCATACATTTTTTTTTTCTTCTCATATTTTTCAATCATGCTCTCTTTATATATATACTTTATATATATATCTATTTATATACATAAATTGTAATACTTAAACAATAGAGTTTTTGATAATATGTGCAATAATGGCAAAAAATTCATAAGAGTATTTACTGCACGTCCCACAGACACAGCAAATCATAGTATGCATCATCACAATTACCTATGACGAAATCTACGACACTTTATGCAAAGGGGACAAAGTAGTCTTAATCTCTGAAAGTGCCCATACTATTACACAGAAAATAAACATATTTCCAGTTCATTAGTAATTTGTCCTTATCAAGCAATCTGCTATAAACAGCAAGGTAAAGGTGTTGAGGTAAATCACTACAGTTTTGTGCACAAGCTCCTGAGAATGTGTCTGGGCATCTTTTCATTATCTTTTTTTTTATATCAATATTTGTTCATAATACCAGGGATAATACCCAAAAATACTGGTCCATTCTCAATGAGGTATATAGTGCTATTTAAATAAATTACTTCTGAATCTATGATGCATTGGTTTTTTTTCTTTTCTTTTTTTTTTGTGTGTGTATGTGGGACCTTTCCTAAAACTGCAGGTACCTGCTTTATGAGAAGGTAAATGAAGGTCTTGCCTCACTCGTATTCCTTTGAACTCTGTGTAACAAGGGTCGGCCGACTATGGAATCACAGTTGAGCAGGCACGCTTGAGCATTTTCCAAACTAAAACTCTTTACATGCCTTGGTATAATTTTTGGAAATTATCCAAAAGAGAATTCCTAACTTAAAGCCTTACACTGAGAGCACCACTCCTGTGATTATATTCCACCTGGTATAAAGCTATAATGTATACTACTCTCTGCAAATGCACTTTGTAGATCAACTATCACTCTTCTATAGCGGAGCCTCAAATTTCTAAAATACAAAAAAAATCCTCACCTGTTTATTTAAGAGTTAAAAATGTCATTAATACTCAAAAGCCCAGTCGTTTCTTTCAAAATTCTTTTAAATCTGTACTGAACTTGCTCAAGGTGCCTTCCTCCCCTCCACAGACACATGCATATAATACAAATATTCATGTGTTCAGTTTTGGGTAATATCACAAGGGGCACTTGGAGGGAAGAAAAAAAATAATTATAATAAAATAAAAGAAAGAAAGAAAAAAAAAGAAAAAGGATGAAAAAGCACATTATTTTGGTGCATCCAAATTAACAGTTCAGCAAAAATCTACCTCAAAACATCGAGAAATTAATTCTAGTGAGATCGATCTACTGTGAATTAGTCAACAATTAAGATAATATCTATAATGCTATATCTATCACATGGTAATATCTATAAAGGATATGTTCACTAAGCCAGTAGGTAAGCTCATTCCAACAACCATTTTCTCAAAAGCCCCAAGTGCCCCCCGCAGACAAAATATCAATTTTACACCCGTGCCAAAGCTCTGTGGCCAAACCATTGGTGCCGGTCATTACGAGGGAAGTTACCGCTGTTCCACTTGAATTTCTGGGGACCCATGTTTGGAGGAGAGCGTGGGAAATGGGGGCCAGTGTGGGCATGGGTGTAGTGTGGAGGTGCTGCAGGAGGGTAGATGAAACCAGTAGAACTGAAGAGGGGCAGATGAGGAGGAGGTGGTGGGGGAGTCTGACTCAGGTTAAGCCATGATTGCGTCTTGAAGAAAGGTGGCGAGTACGATCCACTCTGGGGGTGACTGTTGTGGTGGTTTTGATGGTTGTTGCTATAATGATTATGGTGATTTCCAAAGGGTCTTCTATCACGGTTATTCATCATGTTATTTCTACCTGGAGAGGTCTGGTTTTTCAAACCAAACCCTGTATGAGTTGGACTAAAGGATTTCTTCTTGGTGGGTGTGGATTGGGTACTTGATGGAGGACTCATGTTGTTGCTGGTATTGAAGGTTCTCTCCTTCAGTACTTCCGATGGCTAAAAGAAATTAAAAAGGAAAATATATGCAATCTGAGGATAATTATACAAATAGAGTTGCACCCACATTTCATGAGAAGATAAATTTGAAATATATTTTTCCTATTACCACAGTAGATTCCTTAAAACTGTATATTCATAAGTATCTATGTCAACAATGAACTAAATACAACACCAATCCAACACCAACCTTGGACATGCCCGATGGAGTAGAATTTGGACGTTCAATTTGGGAAAAGTCAAACTTCTCAATGTAATTTTCCTTATTTCCCTCCCTGAACGAAGCAACGGTGCAACACGAGCCTTTCTGTTCTCCAAACCGACAACACACTTCCTCAGGATCAACCCATATGGTTAACTCAACTGGAAGATTCAAGTCCACATACTTCAAGCCACTTTCCCTTGCTGCGCGTTCTATCGTCGGCTCTTTTCTCGAATTCTCATTCACTCTGGGTAGCATAAAAAACATCATCAGTTATCTCAACACAGTGAAGAGGAACATCTAAGTTTATGGATACTATTACCAAATCACTTGAATCCCTTATTACTAACCTATTCTTATCCTGGTTATTAATACACCACTGATCTGTATAACCATGAATCTGCATATCTAAATAATCTATATATTACACTAAATACATTAATTAATGTGAATATACTCTGTTACATATCACTATAATTTCTTAAAAATTCAGTAAAAAATAAGATCTAATTAGCTCCAACAAATCACAACATTCTGGATTTCTGAAGCCATGTCCATTCCCCAAAACTGCAAGCTAGACTCACCGTAAACACCTGTAACCTTGACCTCTCCAGGGACGCTCGGGGTGCCAGTGATTGCTAAACCGTTCCTGCAACAGTTCTCCCAATCTCTGCTCAAACTTGGCCATCCTCTCGTCATTTACATTTTCATTTCGGCTGATTAACTTGGAGATGAAGAGAACTGCTGCGGAAATCTCTTCTTTCATGGTGTGGTGTGGCAGTGGGTTTCTGGGTAGTGAATAGCTGGTTCTCCTTCAGGTAATGGGTTAAACTCATGGGGTAACGGAAAAATAAATGGCAAAGTTATTCTAGGCACCTAAAGTTCTTCAGTCTGGAATGAGAGAGGAAGAGAAAGATTAAAATCAGGAGTGACACTCCTACGCCCCATAAGCCCCTATAGCCATTTTTACTTCTAATACATATATCGATAAATAGCTTTTCAGGTTTTTTTTTATGCATTCACAAACTCTCAAGATTCAGAAAGCTGGAATAGAATACCAAGCTGCACATACACTTAGCTACATCTAATACATTTGAGAACATTTAGTCATTTCTTGCTTCAGGAACAAAGTATCTCGTTGAACATCTTGGGTTATTACAACTCTATCTTACAAAAAATATTGCTGGCACTACATATCAATTGAAAGTGGTATAATCCATTTTGAAATGTTGCTATATACAAATAATTATATAATTTTAATAAACAATAATTATTTCTATTCACTTTCAACTTAAAAGGAGAGAATGACATACAAGTAGTAAAAGAACATATGAAGAAAAAAGCATGAAGAAAAAGAGGGAGGCGGGAGGCGAGAGGAGAAAGGTGGAAGTAGGAAGAAAAAGAGGAAAGAACAGTCAGGAGGAGCAGGAGAGAAGGAAGAAAGGAAAGAAGGGCTGGGAACAGGAAGAAATGGAGCAACAACAGAAGCACAAACAATCAAGAGAAAAAGCCAAACTGGGAGAAGTAAATATTTAGGGTTTACGGGTTGCCAATGTGAGAGGGTAGTGCAAACTTATTTTGATACATGAGCTAAGGAAGAGGAGGAATATTCTTATAATACAATATATTCTTCATAATATATTCTTCCCTCCCTATGGAACTGAGTCAACCCTTAACTACAGCTGTAATAAGCAGGGCAATGCAATCTATACCATCATTCCCTGCTCCTCACAGGGATATTAACCACACACAGTCAGGGATGGCATGTGCGCATATGCCATGCCCAATGTGTGTTTAAATTAGTAATTGTTTTTACATATAGATGGCTCCACCAGTGCGAAGTCACCAATGTACAAATACTACCTGTCTCACCCATGTACCCTTTTCCTTCATTTGAGATAAAATTTTCAAGTGTTTAATACTGCTTTTGCTAATGTCAATAACAATATAGTAATTATAATGTATATAACAAAAATAACGGCATCAATATTGACAGCATTAGTAAAAAAGGCATTTTCCCGCTACTTCAAGGAGAGGCGAGGTCACAAAATCTACTAATGGACTCCGTTGTGGCTAAGCACTGGTAGAGCCAAATATGTAAAGAAACATCTAAGAAAACAATAATAAAGTGGACACAATATTTTCCTATCGGCACTGGGTTAATGTCTGCCAAAAATGGAAAGCTTTTGCATCATGAGCTCAGCGTTAACAGAAAGAGAGGACAAGGGGCATTTCAAAGGAAAGGGGAGGAAAAAAAATGCAGACCAAGGAAAAGGCAAAGGAATATGGATAAAGACAGAGAGAAGAGAATTAAAGTAAAAGAAAACAGAGGAATTACAGAAAGACAAGTATAGGAGAGAACGTAAACATTGCTTATGAGAGAATTTAAAAAACAACAAAATTTATATCAAGAATGAACAATAGAAAAGATGCTATTAGTAATATAAAAATTATGATTGTAACTGAAGTGATAATCTGTGGATATATGACCCTGTTGCTGATTATAAAGATTAATAAGAAAATCATTCCAGTATAACTGGAAATTATACATTCAAAATGAATGACAGTTTAGAGTGCCTTAAAATTGCCATAGATAACATTACTTAACCTGAGACACCCAGACCACCTAAACCACTGGGTTAGTTAACACACTGGTTTCTTTTCTTGAGCAACTGTTTGTGAGATTGCACTTCTAGTTCAGTAATTTTAGTCACTGTTTGCAATGCATCCCTATTCCCATGTGTTATTTACGAAAGTATGATAAAATACTTTTTTCAGTAAAGTTAGGAATGCTGTATCTCTGCATCAGAATGCATGGTATTAATTTTTCCACACAATTTAGTGTGCCTTGAAGAATGTTGTTAAAGCCACAGACAATCTTGACAACCAGATTGGCAAAAAACTTTACCCTCAACCATGTGATTATACCTGAGTGTAGAGATTTTGTGACATACTGTACATTATTCTCATACAGACAAAGAAAACAACATGTAGCCCTATTCATCCCTTTTGTTTCAATATCTAATTACCGATCTTCTGTTAGCTTTCTTACAATGATCTTTTACAGCCTAAGGATTCAACAGAGAGAGAGAGAGAGAAAGAGAGAGAGAAAGAGAGAGAGAGAAAGAGAGAGAGAAAGAGAGAGAGAGAGAGAGAGAG
>NW_020870602.1:180857-183357 GCF_003789085.1 Penaeus vannamei
CCATGGAGGCGTCCGACTTCCAGTCTCGAAAACGCTGCAGTCGATTCGAGGGCGAACTTCAGCCTCCCCTCCCGCCAGCAGTACCACGTTGCCATCGCCCAGAACAGGATCCCCAGCAGCACCAGCGCCAGGAGGAGGCAGACCCACCCAGCGAGAAGGCCGAGTGTAAGAGGTCCAGACACGGAAAGCTCTCTCCGGAGGGCGGGCGAAGATGCGGTAGGGCTGGGGATGGACGGCACAGGCATGCGAACCAACAGTTCTTAGTGACGAAAACACACCAAAACGCACATATCTCGATAGGTGTGGAAAAAAGAAAAAGAAAACAAAGGGGGAAGAAGAAAATGAAGCAGAAAACACCGCATGCGTATCGTCCATGAACACGAAGACCCTTTTGAGGACAGAGACGTCATATGTAAACAAAACCGTTTTTTTTTTTTTTTTTTTTTTTTTTTTTTACAGTATCACTCCAATTACAGCTACATTTACGTGCATGCTAGTATGTGCATACGTATCTTTCACTAAAACTCAATATGGACAAGGAGACTCAATATGCACTTCTCTATTTATTTAGTTTTTATTATCATAACCACTATTATCATTATCATTGCTAGTACTGTCAATGTTATCATCGTCATTATCCTTATTGCTTCTATTCTCAAGATCATTACAATTATCAGTTTTTTTCTGACATCATTATTACTGTTATCATTGTCATTACTATCATTACCATTATTTTCATCATTACTAATACTGTTACTATTATATTATCAATAATACCAATACTACTACTATTACTACTACTACTACTACTACTAAAGATAATAATGATAATAACCATTCAACACTCGAGGATCACCACTCACCTAAACTTGACGAGCACCGAGGAATAGTCGACAGCTTGGGTGCGCGAGTAAGTCCTCGAGAGATACGCTACGATCACGTCCGCCTTTCCCCTGTGCAGGTCGCCGATGAGACCCGTCCAGGTGCCGTTCGACTCGGCCCCGAACTCCCCGTCGTCGGGAGTCCTGACGGAGTAGCTGAAGGAGTAGGGGGGGGAGGTTAGGTGGTGTGGTGGTGGTAATAATAATAATAATAATGATGATGATGATTTTACTAATAATGATGATAAGATCAATAATAACAAGGATAATTATAATTAGAAAACACACACACACACAAAACACAAACACACAACACACACACACACACACACACACACACACACACACACATACACACACACACACACAAACAAAACACACACACAAACACATAAACCCTAACCACAAAATCCTCCTCCCCCCCCACCCCCCAAAAAAAAAAAAAAAAACACCCCCACAACTTCACCATCGGCCACGCTACACCCACGCCCCAGTACTCACGTGAAGTTCATTTCCTTCCGAAGGACCTCCCACACGTCCCCGAAGAATCCTGAAAGGAGATCCCGCTTCTGTTGGGAATCGAACCTGGAATTGTGCGCTCGGCTGTCCTGCGGGAGGAAACGGGAGGATGTGGGAGGGATTTGGAATCTTGGAATTCGGGAATGTATCTGGGATTTTGGAATGTTTTCCTGGAATGGATGTATCTGTCTGCCTGTTTTTCTATCTTTCGATTTATTTATCTATCTCTCCATCTATCTATCTATCTATTAATCGAGAACATGATATGGAACTGGAAACATAAAATGTATAAAATACATAAAATACGTAAGGTAATACGTACCGGAATAGATAATACATGTAGGAAGAGAGACTGCATCTAATAACAGATAATACACCAGGGTATACAGGGTACACCAGGGGATAGAGGATACACCAGCGAATAGAGGATACACCAGCGAATAGAGGATACACCAGCGAATAAAGGATAAACCAGGATTACACCAGGGAATAGAGGATACAGCAGGCAAGATAGAGGATACACCAGGGATTACACCAGCGAATAAAGGATACACCAAGGATAGAGGATACACCAGGGAATAGAGGAAACACCAGCGAATAGAAGATACACCAGGGATTACACCAGGGAATAGAGGATACAGCAGAGGATAGAGGATACACCAGGGAAGAGAGGATACACCAGGAGATACACCAGGGGACGTATCCGGGAACAGTGAAGATATCTATTAGCTAAGAATATAAACCTTCTTATAGATTTCTCGGAATGATTAGTTGCCCGAGAGTCAACAACATCTCCTGGATCTTCGAATATCTCTGGAACGACAGAATAAATTATAGAGTAAAAAGATGAGAATAAACAAAGGGCGAGTGAGAGTGAGAGGAGAGAGAAGAGAGAGAGAGAGAGAGAGAGAGAGAGAGAGAGAGAGAGAGAGAGAGAGAGAGAGAGAGAGAGAGAAGAGGAGAGAGAGGAGAGAGAGAAGAGAGAGAAGAGAGAGAGAGAGAGAGAGGTAGAGAGAGAGAGAGAGAGAGAGAGAGAGAAGAGAGAGAGAGAGAGAGAGAGAGAAGAGAGGAGAGAGAGAGAGAGAGAGAGAGAGAGAGAG
>NW_020870602.1:188357-190857 GCF_003789085.1 Penaeus vannamei
GGTCTGTTATTTTGACGTTTCCATGTTCTCCAAGAACTGTTATGATTTGTACTTTATAGAAAGACTTCCTCATGTCTAGCATCACTGAACAAGGCTTGCCTACCTTGGGAAGCATTTTAAGCAGGGAACGGTACAGTTCTTGGCCTATCGGCAAGAATTCTTGCCCAAGCGCTCCCCTGCTTAAAACGCTTTAAGAATGATATAATAATCCAAGTATTTAATAGTACTTGGATACTATTGCAGCTATTTGCATGCAACTTCTGAAGGACGAATTATTAACAGGTAAGTAGTGTGATTGACTTAAACAAGGCTTGTGATCGACCAGTCGATCGCGATCGACTGGTTGGCCACCCCTGGTATATAAGAATAATGTACTATATGAACGTCTGTTATCTAAATGTTAACGGCATCTGAATAAATGACCTGCATGGCAATACAGTGGACTGATGGATGTGAGTCGCTGACGTAGAATTCGTTATTCCTTGTTCAGATCCATTTTGAATGTCAGCAACTGTTTATATCTATATTTTTTTATCGCATCACATCTTAAAAAGGTCTAATTTCTGCATAATATTATATTTTTACAAGCTTTTGAAATAAATAATCTGAATGCATATGTAACTGAACTTGTCGTTCATTTAATGCAAACTTTTATCTAATTCCTCATCGATGTTGATGAGTCTGTACACCAAAAATTCTGATAACCGATCCCGGAAAGACTAAAAAAAAAAAAAAAAAAACGCCTTCAGCCATTTCTAAAACGTGGTGTCCCTGCATTTTTCAGATGCCGTTGAACCCACTGTACTGTTTTTTATATAATGAATATTTTACAGCAAATTACAACAAGTATCCCCTTCTTCATAACTCGCAATGGGCCTCTTAAGAATCCAACTAACCTCACTTTTCCTAAAATAAGGATCGAGGAAGTATTACACAAAACGCCAGCCAGGAAATAGATGAATGTCTTTGTCCTGAACAAGGTTAGCTAAATACTGAATTTTGTTTAATCAGCCTCGATCATGATTCTTTTTTTGGGCTAACTTTGACGTATTTGCATGTGCTCGCTGTAAGTTTATTATCACGAGCCCAGTGGCTTCCCTTCCATGGTCGGTATTGAAGACTGAGTGATTTTGAAATTGAATCACTTACGCATTACTTATTTATTTATTTATTTTATCATCATTTGAGACAAATGTAAATGGACAGAGTGAGCTAAGTTTAAACATATTCCTTTACACATGCAATTGCATACAAAAAAATATGTGGTCGCGTTGCATGTGGAGTTGGAAAGGTCTTTTCATGATGTTGCCAGATGTGGTTTCTTTAGACAGCGTGCGTGATACAGTCCTCGTGGGCGTCATATGCAATGTGTGATCTCTCATTATCTCGCGAGAAGGGTTGTTGGGCACGGACTTCAATTGATGACTATTACTCCGCACTTCTTGTCTCAATTTGCCTGTCATGGTACACAATAACAAGCATTCTCTTGATCGGTAATTCCTCCATTACACTAGCAAAGACTCGGTCAACGACCTCTTCTATTTTTATTTATTTCTCTTTTCTTTTTTTCAATACATTCGGTAGTCTCCGATGAGCAAAGGTAAACAGTGCAGTTTGATTTTATGCTTATTTTCTCAGTTCTGCGTTGGTGGTAGAATTATCTTCATTACACTGGTTAAGCAATGCGTTCTGTGAATATCATCTTTGCAATGGAGTTCGCTTTATTGGCGACAAACTTTGGCATCTTTCGTGTAATTCAATTTGGCTGATAAATTAAGTTTTCTTTTCGGTGACATTCGGTTTCCATGTTGCCTTGGAATCGGCGAGGCATCTAGGTTAGCTCAACGCTTTTTTCCTTGATAAGAACCTTAGCGATGGTATGGCTAAGGTCTGTTTAGGAACTCTGGCTTTGACTTGCAACTGATGGATTGGAAATTTAAGTAAACATGATTACATGTAGCTTGTTTTATATCATCGTTATCATTATCAATATTATTATTATTATTATCATCATCAGCAGCAGCAGCATTGTCCTCATCACATTGCAGTATTAACGTGAACCTAATTTCTTCTCTCGATTTTCTAGGTATCATGAAAAGTTTGCTTATTACGTTCAATTCAATTATATCCAAACTTACGCTTAATATTTGAGAGTTTTTAAGATCATATGAGTCAACCGGCAGTCTGGCTCCATCAGCCGTCAAGATAACAATAACCTTCCCAGCTGCGCCTTAATTCGACAGTGGCCAAAAGCATTTGATTTATCATATTGCTGCATCCTGGCAAACCAATCCTGTGATTTGCCTCATCGCCCGGACAAGCCTCCCAGACTGCTATGGCCTCGGCAAGCAGAAAGACGAATAACTGTATCCTTTGCAAGCTGCAGACCAACAGCAAGTGGATGGACAAGGAGAGCCTGATCAACACCTGCGCCACATTCTACAGCGTTGAGGACATCCGAGAGGCCCTGCAGGTCGTGAAGGGATACCCGGTGGAATGC
>NW_020870602.1:210857-215857 GCF_003789085.1 Penaeus vannamei
ATGATATTGGTGTAACAAGTGAACATGTAAATAGATTTAAGAAAAAGCTCATGATGAGCGGAAAGCAGAACCAGGCACAACGAGATCAGTCACGCAAGAAATCACCATTTTCGAGAACCAAGCTATCTAGGGCAAGGCCAATGACGTCACGAGGAGAGTGGAGGTTGCAATAGCCAGGTTAAGCCTCGGCCACAATTAGTAGTGGGTCTATGGTGCAGCTCATAATGATGAATGAACCAAAAGCTCAGGTGGTAATTTTCTATATTACTTCCGCCGCTCCGATATCGACGATTTTGGTATCGCTGGATTCCTCTCACTCTATACAATGTAGGGGCGACGATGTCGGAGCGGCGGACGTCATATAGAAAATTACCCTAATAATATAACCCTAGAGTGAAAATAACCATGGTTATTCACATGACTTCCCATTCCAGGGGGCTGCGCCCCCTGCGACCCCCCCTGGGGCAGGGCTGCCGCCCCCCAACCCACACCGAGGAAACAAAGAATCCACCACGTCTTCACTGCAGGACAGAGCGCACAAGAACTAGATGCATCGAGAGAGGCGTAAAACCCGCCGAGCCGACGAGGGCGGGCCACCGCCGCTCTTCTGTTCATGGTATACCCTGTTCATTCTGATTATACTACAATCGTCTCTGTATACAATACTGACTATGGGCGTCTTCTGTAGCGTCATTAACTCAATACCGTAATTAGTTTAATCCTAATCCACCGTGTCCGTACCGAAGACGACACTCTCCGCTGCCAGACGGCGCGACAATAATGTTCAGTAAAAACTGTCGTTCTCACTATTCTATCTCCACCGTTATCATGTAAATATGTCGGAGAGAGAAGTGAAATTCGCTCTTTTGGGAGATTTAATGTTTTTCTTTCTTTCTTTTTGTAATGTCATGTTTTTGGTAATCATATTTAAGACATCTCTTAGGTTCAAAATACACATATTTAATGTGTATTTCATGAAACTGAGACTCTTACTAATGTTTTCATAATGCTAATTATCGTATGCCTTTTTTATCTCTGCACTGCTTTGCCTCCTAATTGTTTAAAGTGTTTTGTAAATAATAATATAAACTTCTTAGATGCTTCTGAAGACCACCTCTTCCACCTTTTTCCTCCCAGACATACCTACATGATTGAAGACAAGGTATTAAAAACTTATTCATTTTATTAATCAATTCTTTATGCCTCCCAATGTTCCCAAAATTGAAAACTAAGACGCATCATATCAAGTAAGAAACGTACCTCTATTTTCTGTACACATTTCTTCAAGATTGTCTGTTTCAAATATGATTTGTTTGGAAACTTAAGACCTTTAAATTTCTATCAATTCTTGTGATGTTCCCGGTCTGTGATGATAGTGATGGTTCTGCCCTCTGCTGTTGATGTGAAGATCCTGGTCTCGTATTCCTGGGCGTGTGGGAATAGATTTTGCAAATCTAAAGGGTGGGAGCTGAGGTATGTTGTCTTTTTATTGCTGAACAATCTGTGGTATTTTGAAACATTTTTGTGCAATGTTCTCTTCACACAACTGTTGCGTGTCGTGTAGGATAGCGTTTGGAGCAAGTCATGCACTCATACCTGTAAATAAGCAACAATCATCCAAAAGATATCTATTCAACATTCACCCTTCATGTCCCTACGCATATGATATAGAAGACAGTATTAAAGATATTACCTAAAGAATTGCAGTCCGATATAAAATTTACTTGGATAAATAAACCTTGCATTCAGACACTGCATTGTTAAAAGATTTTTCTGACAACTGATATTCATTTTTTATAGATTGGAGAAAAGGTGATTGTTATAGAAAGTTGTAGTCAGTCGCCGAAGATGCAGTTTGATCTTCAAATGATAATTACGAGGCACAAGTAGGCTTACTTATAAGGGAAACATGATTATTTATGAAATATTCTATTTTTTCATGATAACGATCTTATATATATAGTAGTAAAATGACGAAACTGCTCTAACTATAAAACCAATCTTTATTTCAATGACACAAGTACAAAAATGACATTCACCAAATAATATCATCGGCAGTTTCCTCGGACAGCTCTATGCTGCGCTGAATCATGTTGGACGAGGGAAATATGTTTTCTTCAGGATACTGTTCAGGAGGTTCATAGAAAAGTATGCTTGTTAATTTTGTAATAAAGTAGTTGAGAAAAACTCGGCATATAATTCTTCTTTAAAACACTAGTTCATATTTGATTTAAAACATCAACTTGTGTGACTACCATATATTTTTGTTTCACTAACTTGGAAATATGAGTTCCATGACCGCAGCCTCTGAACTTCAAAGATTCCTCGTGGGAGTATATATATATTTTTTATTCATTACCATAAGTTATTTACTTTATCAGAATATTTGATCATTTGTGTAAATATATATAATTTCATTTTCATAATAAATACTACGTATGAAAATTCTAAGACGATCGATGTTATTGCCGAAAATAAGTCTGAATGGCAACTCAAGCGATGGCACCCATGAAGTTCATGACGGACACGTGACGTAACAGTACATGATTGGTGGGATTAACTTGTCCCTTCTGCGCATATGCAGGATTAAAAAATGAGCTTAATATTAAAGCCTAGGGGCGTCTTCTGTAGCGTCCTTAACTCTTAATACCGTATTTAGTTTAATCCTAATTCACCGTGCCCTACCGAAGACGACATCCTCCGCTGCCAGATGGCGCAACAATAATGTTCAGTAAAAACTGTCGTACTCACTATTCTATCGCCACCGTTATCATGTAAACATGTCAGAGAGAAGTGAAATTCGCTCTTTTGGGAGATTTAATGTTTTTCCTTTCTTTCTTTCTTTTTGTAATGTCATGTTTTTGGTAATCATATTTAAGAAACTATTTTAGACATCTCTTAGGTTTCAAAATATCTATCATATTTAATGTGTATTTCATGAAACTGTTTTCATAATGCTAATTATCTTAGGCCTTTTTTATCTCTGCACTGCTTTGCCTCCTAATTGTTTAAAGTGTTCTGTAAATAATAATATAAACTCAGATGCTTCTGAAGACCACCTTTTTCTTCCCTTCATCCCAGACGTACCTGCATGATTGAAGACAAAGTCATTAAAAATATTCATATAATTAATCAATTCGATATGCCTCCCAATGTTCCCAAAATTGAAAACTAAGACTAGCATCATATCAAAGTAAGAAAGTTCGTACCTCTATTTTCTGTACACACTTCTTCAAGATTATCTGTTTCGAATATGATTTGTTTGGAATCTTAAGTTAATGGAGTCTCTTTAAATTTCTACCAATTCTTGTGATGTTCCTGGTCTGTGATATAGTGATGGTTCTGCCCTCTGCTTTGATGTGAAGATCTTCTCGTATTTCTGGCTGTGGAATAGTTTTGCAAATCTAAAGGGGGAGCTGAGGTATGTTGTCTTTTTTATGCTGAACAATCTGTGGTATTTGAACATTTTTTGTGCAATGTTCTCTTCACACATAAATGTTGGATGTTGTGTAGGGTTGCGTTTGGAGCAAGTCATGCACTCATACCTGTAAATAAGCAAAATCATCCAAAAGATATCTATTCAACATTCACCCTTCATGTCCCTACGCATATGATATAGAAGACAGTATTAAAGATATTACCTAAATATTTGCAGTCCGATATAAAATTTACTTGGATAAATAAACCTTGCAATTGCATTCAGACACTGCATTGTTAAAAGATTTTTCTGACAACTGATATTCATTTTTTATAGATTGGAGAAAAGGTGATTGTTATAGAAAGTTGTAGTCAGTCACCCAAGATGCAGTTTGATCTTCAAATGATAATTACGAGGCACAAGTAGGCTTACTTATAAGGGAAACATGATTATTTATGAAATATTCTACTTTTTCATGATAACGATCTTATATATATAGTAGTAAAATGGGTAACGAAACTGCTCTAACTATAAAACCAATCTTTATTTCAATGACAAGTACAAAAATGACATTCACCAATTAATATCCATCGCGCAGTTTCCTCGGACAGCTCTATGCTGCGTTGAATCATGTTGGACGAGGGAAACATGTTTTCTTCAGGATACTAGAGGTTTGCATAGAAATATACTTGTTAATTTTGTAATAAAGTAGTTGAGAAAACTCGTTCAATTTCTTCTAGTTCAAGATTTGATTTAAAACGTCAACTTGTGTGACTACCATATATTTTTTTGTTTCACTAACCTGGAAATATGAGTTCCATGCCCGGAGCCTCTGAACTTCAAAGATTCCTCGTGGGATTATATTGGTTTTTATATTCATTACCATAAGTTATTTCCTTTATCAGAATATTTGATGATTTGTGTAAATATATATAATTTCCTTTTCATAATGAATACTAAGTATGTTATTGCCGAAATAAGTCTGAATGGCAACTCCAGTGATGGCACCTTTGAAGTTCATGACGGATACGTGACGTAACAGTACATGATTGGTGGGATTAACTTGTCTCTTCTGCGCATGTGCAGGATTAAAAATGAGCTTAATATTAAAGCCTGGTCTAGAGGTGTATAAAAGTTGATCCTGGACGCTGCCAATGCGCATGCGCACTAGAGATCTGGATTAAACTTTAATACTGGATTAACTTTCATGGCACCTACAGAAGACGCCCTAAAGCCTGGTCCAGAGGTGCATTAAAAGTTGATCCTGGACGCTGCCAACGCGCATGCGCACAAGAAATCTGGATTAAACTTTAATACTGGATTAACTTTTATGGCACGAACAGAAGACGCCCTATGTCAAGGTTAGTATGCTGATTCAGTGGGAATGTTACGAGATAATTGTAATATTACGTCCGCCGCTCCGACATCGACGATATTTGTGTCGTAACGCCTGCCGAATACGTTGGTGGAGGTTTTGTTTCCTTGGCGGGGGTTGGGGGCGGTAAGCCCCCCAGGGGGGGTCGCAGCCCCCTGCAATGGAAAGTCATGTGAATAACCAGGGTTATTTTCACTGTGCGTTATA
>NW_020870602.1:233357-237472 GCF_003789085.1 Penaeus vannamei
AAGATATCCCGCTATTAACAATTATGCTATTTTCGGTCAGCACTGCGTTCTCCAACTTGCACTTCTTGTGCTCTGCACTGTCTCCATTACTGCTCCTCTCTTCCATCTTGTCATTTTCTGTGGACTCCCTCTTCTCCCCTTTCTCCCTTGCTTTGTTTGCCTCGTCAATCACATACTGGTACTTCCTGGCCCCATCAGCAGGCACAAAGCCATACGTCTTGTTGACAACACCACGGGCATGGAGGCAGACCATGGCTGCCCCTTGTTCCGAGTACCTTCGGCTCTTCTCCCTGCATGGAAAGAGGAATTGGCATCAGGTTGTCTTCACTTTTGTTTTTCCATTCAGTTTTTTTCTAAATGGGCAATACATACATAATATTTTTTTTTTTATTAAGCTTAGATAAGACATGAAAGGAAAATATTTTGTAAAGCAGAAAATTCAGTGTGTGTGTGTGTGTGGGGGGGGGGTGTAAAACGTGCATGTGCATGCACAGGAACACATACACATGCTCCTGTGCACATGTGTATGTTTACATGTGCTTTTGTGTGCTCATATTGCTTGTGTGCAAATGCACTTGTGCTTGTATGCATGTACACATGTGCTCATGAAGCAAATGCACATGTGCTCGTATGCATGTGCACGCGCGCACATTTCCTGTGTATGTATGTGTGTGCATGTGCCTGTGTGCCTCTGTATGTGCTTGTACTTTACAGGGATTGAAATACTACTATATATCTATTTATCCACATTTATATGTAGGCATCACAAAGCCTTCTTACCTGAGTGTTGATCTATATTTAATGCCATCAACAACCACTGATGCTGCGAAGAACTTGTCATAAACGATATGGCTGTATTTAGGCCCTGACAGTTGGTTGCGATATATATAGGTCTGAAATCCAGTAAAAGCTTCAATCAAAATATCTCCTTTTAACCTTTGTATTTCATGTTAAAGGGTGTATGCAGAGCTTACATATTGTTTTTTTTGGGGGGTAAGTCATTACTTTTTCATTACTGATAGTAGACAGATGTAACAATCTATCTCATTATCATTATTTGTCAGTAATGCATTCTTAATAAATAAAAACAGGATAGGAAAAGGAAAAAAAAAAGCTCTGCCACCCAAAAAAGTAAAACTGCAAAAGAAAAAAGCTAAATCATATTATAATAATAATTCCAATGATAGGGATGATGATGATTACGTCAACAACAACAACAATGAAAAAAATTCAAGAGTAACTCACATTCAGTAACATCTTGGGCAAATCTGCATTGTTGTAATTCCCTCTTATGAACTGCACAGGCATCTCTACCACTTTCTGCTCTTCCTCCACCTTCTCCACAATGGACACATGGTCTGCACTTGGAGGCATGGACACTTTGCCGCTCTCCCTTTCCACATTGAGGGCAAGGCGGAGACTTGCCTGCTTTGCCTGCTCGGTCTTGTAATATTCTCCAAGGCCCCATATGACACTGGGGATTTATAAGTAAGTCATATTATTTTGAGAAAAGCATGAATGAGGGAAATTTTGCATAGGAAGCTTATAGATGAAAGATGAATTTAAAGATACTTGTAATTAAGAAGGAAATGAATGATTTTGCAAAGCAAAATTTGTAATTAAAGTTAAAAGAAAACTATGCAATTGAACTATTTTGAAATGCACAACATATAATTTACCACACTTAGTATGGATTGCATTATGTTTTGTGGTGATAAAAAATGAAATAGCAGTTCTCTATTTTCTTTATATTTCTGGATTATATACATGAATGGTGTCTTGTGATTTTACAGAATTCTAAAAACTTGTACAAAACAAGTCGGTGATGAAAATGAAACATCTTCTATAAAGGAATAAAAGGAAGTAGGGGAAAAAATCTGGATTAAAGTTTGGTCTCAAGAATCAATAAAAAGTAAGATACATAATAGGGTGAAAAACAAGGAGAATCCAGTAAAAGATAGGACACAGAATGAAAAGAAAAAAGATGAGTGGAAAAGCCATAGACAGAAAAAAGAGAGAGATAGGTGACAGCAATGAAAAGCAAAAATGAAGAGCAATGACAAGTGAAGAAAAAGAAAACTGAACTTACCAGATTTCTTGCAAGGTCTGAGTTTCCAAGAAAGCTTTTCCTCTTAAGGTGTCTTGCTGTTCCCTTAACATGTTCTGGACTGTGTATTTGCTATATGTAAAAGGGTTGTCATAATCAGTGCAATATTTCAGGTAACTTGATATCTGTGAACAAAAGAAAAACACAATTAAACATAAAATTAAGACAAGAACTAGAGATGCATTAAATTCTTATTATCAAACTACTGAAAGGCCAGAATGATCAAATCTGTTACAATCCCTGGCTAACATTTTACAGTTGGCATAGTCTAACCTTTACAACCTCTATCATTTCTCTTTAATAACCCCAAATTACATGCTTGCTAAAAAAGCAGGTCTTTCTCTGAAGTCCTGTCACTGAAAAAAAGTAGAGTTGGGAATTTCCCTTAGAATATACATGCATACCCAAAAGCTTATTCCGTAACCCATAAACATTAATAGTCTGAGAATGCAACCTACCACAGTGTCCATGGGCAGATATCCCTCTGGCCTAAGGATTGAACAGTTCCACATGGCGGCCCGTGCAATCATGACGCTGGCTGCTCCAGTCTCTTGGCGAAACTTTTCTATGTCCTCGTAGCATGAGATCTCCTTTGACCCACCACTGAAAAGAGGTGTGGGGCTTACAAACTTTTTTTTTTCACTGATCTACATATTTTTCAGGTTTCTTGAAAAAGATAGTGGGACTGAGGGAGGGATGGAGAGTGGGAGAGTGGCAGGGATAAGTGGAAAATGGAAGAGTGGGAGGAAGGAGATAAGAAAAGGAAAAAGAAGGAAAGATACTTGGATTTTAAATGAAAATGAAAGAGGAACTAATTACAGCCTTAATGTAAGCAAGAAAGAAAAAAGAAAGAAAGAAAGAAAAAAAAAAGAAAGAAGAAGAAAAAAAAATCTTGTAATTTTGAAGTGATATACATTAGATTTTACACACAGGTAAAACTTTACTTATTCAATTGGCTCCAACTCAATTATCAGAATACCAAAGAAAACCAGCCAAGTATAAAAATGAATAATAGATTTACAATACAAAAACGACAACCAACATGACAAATAAATAAAAAGTAAAAGGGAAACTAAATAAAAGGCCCCCAAAAAAAGGAAAGTGAGATAAAAAAAAAAACATATATACGTATATAAACCTACTTTGCAATGACAGGAATGCTCAGTGCATTGGCAATCTCTCGAATCTGGTCATTGTGGTTGGGATGGTTGGGCCTTTCCTCCTTGGTCCTCCCATGGACAGCAAGGGCTGCCACCCCACACTGCTCTATGGTCCTGCAGAGTGCCAGAGTGTCATCCATGTTATTCAGGAGGCGGATCTTGCATGTGACGGGGATGGACAGGCCTTGAACGAGAGTGGTGAGAATGCTCTTAACCTGTGAATGTTGGGTCAAGATTATTATCCTGCGAAGATGGTGAAAGCAGAGATGGTGAAGGTAGATAGGGAGAGGAGGTGGCGAAAGGGGGAGGAATTGGAAATGGAGGAAGAGAAGGGTAAGGAGACGAGAAAATACACATAGAAGGTGTTATTGGAAAGGAGGTGGAGGACTAGGGATAATATTTGAAAGGAGAGGGATAGGAGGGAGAGGAGGGAGAGTAAGAGGATGTGGAGGATGTGGAGGATGTGGAGGATGTGGAGGAGGAGGAGGAGGAGGAGGAGATGGAGGTTAGGAGGAGGGTAGGAGGAGGAGGGGGGAGAAGTCGATTTGGAGAAGGAGGATGGGCAGGAGAGGAGGAATGAGGAGGACGGGAGAGAAGAAGATGGAGGGAGAGGAAGTTTTAGGATGAAGGGTTAGGAAGGAGGAGAGTGTGAGGTAGGGACAGGAGGAGGCAGGAGAAGAGGAGGAGGAGGTGAGGGAGGAGGAGGTGGTGTTTGGTTGAGGAGAAAAAAGGTAAGAAAAGAGGCGGAGAGGAAGGAGGAGAGGGGGGGGCAGAGGATGGGGCAGGAGAAACATGGGGGGGAGAGGAGGAGGCGTCAGGGAGATGGGTGGGGGTTGGCGGAGCGAGTG
>NW_020870602.1:237572-240072 GCF_003789085.1 Penaeus vannamei
CTTATACGGTGTCATTCCTTGTCCTATAACCTTAATTTTAACTTCCTTTTCCACTCCTTCCAAATACACCCATTAAATAATACTTACGGTGTAACTTCCCTTGTCCTATATATATATATATATAATATATAAAACCTTATTTATACATATATATATATAAAACTATATATATAATGGTGTGTGTGAGTGTGTGTTCGTGTGCTGTCTGTCGAGTAGTGTATGTGTGTGTGTGTCCAATGATATAGTGTATCGTCGTGTGTGGTGTGTGGTGGTGTGTTGTCGTGTGTGTCTTAGTGCTTGTGTGTGGCGTGTGTGTTCTGTTGTACGCGTTGTCTCCGTCGTAATGAATGTGTCCTTATTACCTAACTTTTCCTCCTTCGAAACCCCTTATAGTGTGTGTAATGTGTTACCCTGTGTGCCACTATGTCACTCATAATGATAATATCCTCCTTTCTCTATCAAATTCTCTTTTATTATCTTCCTTTTTTCCTCCTTCGCAAAAACGCCTTTATACTGTCGTGTCTTCCCTTGTCCTAAACCTTATTTACTTCCTTTTCCTCCTTCCAAAAACCCTTATACTCGTGTCTTCCCTTGTCCTTAACCTTATTTACTTCCTTTTTTCCTCTTCCAAAACCCTTATACTCGGGTCTTCCCTTGTCCTAAACCTTATTTACTTCCCTTTTCCTCCTTCCAAAACCCTTATACTCGGGTCTTCCCTTGTCCTAAAACCTTATTTACTTCCTTTTCCTATTCGAAAAAACCTTATACTCGGGCCTTCCCTTGTCATAAACCTTATTTACTTCCTTTTCCTCCTTCCAAAAACCCTTATCCCTTGTCCTAAACCGTATTTACTTTTCCTAATTCGAAAAACCCTTATACTCGGGTCTCCCTTGTCCTAAACCTTATTTACTTCCTTTTCCTCCTTCGAAAACCCTTATACTCGGGTCTTCCCTTGTCCTAAACCTTATTTACTTCCTTTTCCTCCTTCCAAAACCCCTTATACTCGCAAGGGATCTGAACTTTGCGCTTCACATCAATCGTAAGAGAAATTCACGCCCATTATTTCTCTTATTTTTTATTATTTCTTATTTATCTATCTATTATTTATTATTTATTTATTTATTATTTATTATTTATTTATTTATCTATTATTTTTATTATTTTTATTATTTTTATTATTTATTATTTATCATTTCTTATTCATTTATCTATTTATTATTTTCATTATTTTTATTATTTATTATTTATTACTTTTTATCATTTCTTATTTATTTATTTATTTATTATTTTCATTATTTTTATTATTTATTATTATTACTTTTTATCATTTCTTATTTATTTATTTATTTATTATTTCTATTATCTTTATTATTTATCATTATTACTTATTTATCATTTCTTATTTATTTATTTATTTATCATTTTTATCATTTATCATTATTACTTATTTATCATTTCTTATTTATCTATTTATTTATGTTTACTTATTTATCATTTTCTTATTTATTTATTTATTTATTATTTTTATTATTCATTATTATTACTTATTTATCATTTCTTATTTATTTATTTATTTATTATTTTTATTATCTATTATTATTACTTATTTATCATTTCTTATTTATTTATTTATTTATTATTTCTATCATTTATCATTATTACTTATTTATCATTTCTTATTTATTTATCTATTTATGATTTTTATTATTTATCATTATTACTTATTTATCATTTCTTATTTGTTTATCTATTTATTATTTTCATTATTTTCATTATTTATCATTATTACTTATTTATCATATTTATCATTTTCATTATTTTTTTCATTTCTTATTATTACTTTTTATTTTTATCATTTCTTATTATTACTTATTTATCATTTCTTACTTATTTATTTATTTATTATTTTTATTATTTATTATTTATTACTTATTTATTATTTCTTATTTATTTATTATTTTTATCATTTTCATCATTTATCATTATTACTTTTTATCATTTCTTATTTATTTATCTATTTATTATTTTCATTATCTTTATTATCTATCATTATTACTTATTTATCATTTCTTATTATTACTTATTTATCATTTCTTATTATTACTTATTTATCATTTCTTATTATTACTTATTTATCATTTCTTATTATTCTTATTTATCATTTCTTATTATTACTTATTTATCATTTCTTTATTATTACTTATTTATCATTTCTTATTATACTTATTTATATATATTCTTATTTATTTATTAATTTTCTTATTTATTTATTATTTTTATCATTTTTATTATCTATTATCTATTACTTATTTATCATTTCGGGCGTGGGTAATACGCCCCACGTGCACAGCCCTTCTTAATGACCGGCCATCTCTTCATATGCAAATTTTGTTGTAGAAGAATGCAGTGATATTAAATTAATGGATCATTAACTTTTGCAATATCATTCATATATTTTTTTTTTTCTCTCGGTTCATCAGACAAACATTTTAGATATATT
>NW_020870602.1:257572-262572 GCF_003789085.1 Penaeus vannamei
GTGAGCGATACGCCATGTGAGCGGTTGTGTAGAGATGTTGAAGGGAATTATATTTAATTCAAATTAACGATAGAAAACGGACGCTGTTAATTAATGCTGAGTAGGATCGTGAGAGAGTGATAGCTGAGACATGATAGTGAGTGATGAAGCCTCGGGAAGATTAACTGAGGGCATGTGAGTAGTGAACGTCGTAGTTATGCTGATGGAGTAGTGATGATGTGAGTAGATAAATTAGCGAGATTGCCGTATGCGAATAGCAACTATAGTGGTGAGTATAGTTGCGCGAAGGTGCGTGTGGTGAATAGTAGATGGAATGAGTGTATAGTGTGAGTGATGCGGCTAAAATACTAAAAGGAAATGGTAAGATTAATTAAGGAAACGTAAAATTACTGAAGGAACATGGATAGGAGAAAATTAAGTAAGGAAACGTAAACACTAAAGAAGAATCGGGAAGGGGGAAAAATCAAATAAGAAATGTGTGTGCGCGTGTGTGCAAATACTAAAAGGAAAGGGAAGGAGAAATTAATATAAGGAACGTAAATACTAAAAGGACTAATGGTGGTTAAGAGTGATGACGTTTAATGCAATACCCGTAAATAATGATACATAAGAGTAAAAATATCGCAACAAGGAGAAGGATTAAATAATCGTGCACAACCGCTACACGCTACAAAGAAGAGTAAGCTACAGGATCGCAATACTCACAACTTTACTCACAACACCGCGCGTTCGACACGATCTAAACTCAAAAAAAAGTGAAGGAAAGCAGATTTAATTTCATGAAACCGTTAAACTTTAACCCGCCAAAGATAACAATTACTCCTGGGCCGGATAAAATATCTAGATGTATCGAATGTTTCAGCAGCACTCTTTAAAAAGCACATCGCGCATATAACACAGAGCCGCAAAAATTGCTTAGGGAATATTAAAATTCGCTCACTACTCTACAACATATACAAACGGAGACAGTGAATGCTTCTCACTGTCTATTAAGCCAGGAAGCGTACAATCGAGCTAGAACAAGAGAGAAAAAAATATTTGATGTTTAGCCTCTCAGGAAGTCTGGTATACGAGTATGACAGAGTATATCAAGTGGAATTGTATATAATCATATACCAGAAAAACCCTCGCGTACTGCAATTAGAGTGTTTCCCAGACAAAGAGAGAAATCGCAACCTTGTAAGAAAACCGGCAGGTGGCAGCGTATCCGACGAGTGATAGTATAGTGACTCAGATAAAGCTACGTGAACATCGTGCTGTTCGATGTAAAAAGCGACTGGAACTGATAATTGTATGAAACAAAAGTACGGAGTCCAAAAGACTTTACTCTATAACATATCAAAGAAGAGTCATATCTCCCCTCTACTCTACATACTACTGACTCTCTCTCTCTTCTTACTACTTCTCATCATACTCTTACCTGCTACTCCCGATGCCCCTATTAGTAATTATGTTAATATCTACTACTCTACGTCTTTCATATCATCTTCTGCTACACTAACATCAGTAAAATACACACCTAAGAGAGTGGTCGACAGAGTCGATAATACATAGACTTCTCAACTTAGAGTTAGCTATAACACCCCGTTAGCTTATTCGAACCGAGGGCAATGGAGGGATAGACTCCAGTATGGCAGAGACAAGCACGAGACAGTATAGAAAACGTTCATCGGTCGCCTCAGGGTTGTCCCGTGCACAAGCGCCGGAAGGTTCGAAGAGATATCTACAAGGACTGACCGATAGAAAGCACGAATGATATGCCAGTTGAAGGACGATGAAACCATACGATACCAATATGAGTCAATATACCAGCCGGTGCCTCGGAGGCTGTTGACTGCGCTGCGAGTTTAGATGTCTTGAGAGTATGGGGAGCGAATGAAGGTGCTGCAAGCGAGCAGGGTGAGTTTCGAATGTGTCTTCGTACCCTGTTTTATATGTTTAACTACTTCTTACTTTTTTTAAATTCTATATATTATTGTTCAACTTGTTAATTATATTACTTATTTACTATATCATTATTTAAGTTTTATTATATATAGTATTCACTCTTTTAGTTATTATAAGTCTTCTCCTTATTAACCCGTATTTATGTCATCTTTGTGTATTAGTGTTAATTAAACCCAACTATGTGACATATATTACTGAGAATGAAGAAAAGAATATATATATTTGCGGATAAAGTCTCAAGAGTAAGTTAATAAGTTATGATAGTATTAAGTACTATTTAATTACTCCATTATATCCAAGCTTGGTTTGTAGGTGAAAGTATGCATTAGGCCCGGACGTGAGTAGGAATAATATATCCGTCCGGTAGATATAAGGTATTTATATATATGTAGTATCATTCCTTCCACACACGGTACACTCGAAGAACGGTTACATATGACATACAGAGGACGCATGGAGCGATTACGGATCATAACTCGAGTCTCGAGAGACATTCGATCACACTGTCGTCCACACGAGATACAGGCGAACTTTCATCTCTCGAGGACGATGAACATGTAGATTCCTCTTACACTCACACACACTCAGTATGACTATCATCTCTACACAGGTAAGTGGACTTCGAGTGACTGGCCCCCGGCGACCGTCTGCCCAGAAAGAGAAAAAACTTACAAAGAACCAGACAACTACCCTCTCTGGATGTCCAAAACTAGGCGTAGTGGTTGACCTAAATAGAGACACCTGCAGAAGGAATAGGTCCATCGTGGACCACTGCAAGAAGAGTGCGAGACAGAATAAAAACAAAATGTGAAAGTAAACAAAGCTAGTATTTCGAAGCGGAATTAGAGAGAGAGAGCGAGAGCTATTAAAGAAATAGCAGGCAGATAATAAATTTACTATAGCGAGTATTTGTTCCCCCCGACATTCATTGTTGGGCACTGAGAGTATGCCCGGACGATTCATCTGCTTAGCTTTTTTTTCTTCCTCTATAGAATTGTAGTGTGAGGTCCACGAGATGAACGAAGGTCACGGTGCGAGAAGGCATCATGCTTGTGCAGTCATAAATATCTGTATTTCATTTTCTGTATTTTCTCTTCTTCGGCTTATTTCTAGTTTTGTTAATTATAAGTTATGCTCATTAAAAAAAATCATATTGATTTTGTACTAAAAAAGTGGTCACTACCTCTAACATCCCACAACATCATATACATTTATGATGTCTTGAGTGTGTTCATGATATGTATGTATATAATCTAATGTCCATGTGTTTATATGAAGATATAATACATAATATACATATATCATATATGTATCGTATAATATATATACTATAACTGTATATATTAAAATTATTGGTTATATAATGTTAGTAGTGGTATTGTGTGTAGCATGAACGAGATAGACAGGACTATTAGGAATTAATACTAGAATATTATTAACACTGCAATCAGTAAAATAGATATACCGATACAAGCTGCATGCTCTAGCTAGGCTCACGTGAGTAGCGCATATGTCATAGCGCGGAGAGAACCCTGCTCCTAATAGGATCGTCCATAGGCGATGTGAAATAACGCATATTGATTTACCCCTCGGAAATATAAATTAAATACTATCCCGTGTTGTGAGTGCACCCACTATATTATAGTGTACATAGGTCAAGTATAATTGATAGTGAGCATAGGCCTAATGGTATATTAAATATTAGCATAACTAGGAAGTGCGTTATCATTATATATTATACACTGTATACGTGTTACAATTTATGTGCACAACTAGTGTAGTACTGAGGGATTATACTACCTTCATTTACTTGTCACCTTTAGGTCTATGTCACCTCTTGTATATATGCTGTACCTATGATGATTATCACAGCGACAGTTCACACTACCTCCCGCGCCAGACACTTCACGACTGCCGTTTAGAGTGAACTCAATCTGAACAATAAGCCATTGGTACAGCGATGAAGTGTCATAATTAAATATAAAATCAGAGAGTAATGGAATAATTCTACCGGGGAATCATTTCGTTTTTAGTAAATACTACTGAGGTTGGCAATTAAGCGCTCGTGAGTCGCACAGAGTATAGTAAGGGAAACATAGCTGACGCTATGACGCTGCACACATCACACACACCACACACTACTACACACACACATCCACAACACCACACAACTACACAACTAACACACACTAACACATAACCTACTCACCCCTCTACCTCAACACATACACATAACACACAGCACACATAATACACATATTATAATACAACTACGAGTCACACTAGCTTAATCGCTAGTCGAGCGTAGCTCGTGTGTGATGCTCGTGACTCTCTGCTCGACATTCACACACCCAAATAGCAATCGAGCCTATAATTCTTAACCATACTAACACCAACCTACTCACATACTAATACTAACCATACACACTAACTGACACACACACACCACACTAACACATCCAACCTACATCAACTAACACTCCCACTAATACAACTTCACATAAATCAAATTATATACACACAACGTATAGACATTATAAACATTGTAATCAACACCCACCTGCAGAAACATCGTACATTATACTATATAATATGTCCTTTGATTTTTCTTTCTTATTCTTTATACTTTCTTTCATCTTTTTCTTTACTTATTATTGTTAATACTTACTTCAAGGTTTGTTTTATATGGAGTCACATAATATATGTTGATAATACCTAACAGATGAGAGTGTTCTTTAACAATATGATCTGTATTAAACGCACTAGTAGTTATGTTGATATGGGTTATAATGGTTTATACTCGTAGTTTGTTTGATATAATATATGAGTGATGTTGTTTTATTAATAGTGAACACTCACACTCAAAAAGTATTATTAGAAAAGTTGTAATCCCTCCTTTACCTATATGACGTATAGTTCATCTGGATGCATTTTTATTGCTTTATATTACTCTGTCTAATTTTTTATATTGCCTCCTCTATCTCCACATATGTATTAATTCATTTTTGCTATCCTACTTCTCTACTTATCCGTACCAACCCGAAAACCAGGTT
>NW_020870602.1:267536-337536 GCF_003789085.1 Penaeus vannamei
CCCCCAGACATTCGGAATCCTCGAGTCTCCGCCTCTCCTCCCCGGGGCTCCAGCGTGGCCTGGGGTGTGGTGGCGCTGCTGTATGTCTTTGGTGTGGGCTGCGGGCTGGGCGCTTCATTCATCCCGGCGTTTAGTAAGTTTATGAAGCCGTTTCACCCCGCGCCTCCAGGAATGGCTTTGACGGCGTGTTTGTTTGCATGCGAGTGCGGAGAGCTGCGCCCCTGTTTTTTGCGGTGGTGGTTTGTTATGGTTGTTAGGGGAGGGGCGTGGCAGGGAGGGAGGGGGAACCTGATCCCGCGGGTGTCTGTTTTGTTGCCCAATTTGCGCAGGTTTTTACTTCATTTATTTACTTTTTATGTCTACACCCGCGTGCGTATGTCTAATTATGTAGTCGAGGTGGCGGATAAGGGTGGCATCGCGGGCATTTGTGGGCCTTGTCAGTGCGAGGAGGAGCAGGATTCCCTCGCGGTGCCGTCGGAACTGTGACGGAGAAGTTCCCGGCATTTCAAGCCTGGCAGACGCGTGTGCGGGTGCGAGGCGACTCCGAGTGTGAGCGCGAGCGAGAAAGGTGGCGAGCGTCAAGAGTTACCATGCGGAGTGTGGAGTGGGTGTGGTGAGGGAGGACTAGAGGAGGGGGGGGCGAGGTGGAGGAAGTGGAGAAGGTAGAGTTGGTGTGAGGCCAAATATGGGGTAGAGGAGATAGAGGAAAGTGAAGATGGACAGGAGGAGGAGAAAGGATAGAAGAAAATGATGGAGAGGAGGAGGAGGAGGAGAGTAGAGATGAAGATGGAGGAGGATAAAAGAAGATGAGATGGATGAGGAGGAAAGGAGATAGTAGAAGATGAATGTGGAGGAGAGGAGATAGTAGAAGATGAAGATGGAAAGGAGGAGGAGAATAGATAGAAGAAGATGGAAGATGGAGAGGAGGAGGAGGAGGAGACGAGATAAAGGAGTAGTAGGAGGAGGTGCGGACGAAGGAGTGCTTGCTTTAAGAGGATGACGTCACCGGTTCCCGCCCTCGAGATACCCGCGGACCCGCCCGCAGTGCCGCCGTGTGGGTGCCACTCCCGCTCGGAATTGCCACTGTCGCATGGAGCGCCGCTGTCTAGGCTGCACTCGTGTCCGCGGGGGAGGATCGAGTGCCACTCGCTCGGCGCTGAGGAGGGAAGGCGCTTGTTTTTTGTTTTCGCAGTCGAAGGGAGAGACTTTGCTGGGGTGGGGGGGGGTGAGGAAAGGGACGGTGAAGAAGAGAGAAAGGAAGGAGAACAAAGCCAAGGGAATAAGCAGACAAAGGTGAGGGTGATTCAAGACGATAGGGAAAACACCGAGGCTTTGACGTGAAGGGAAGAGGAAACTTGTTGTTCTCGTAACAAATGGCCTCCATCCCCTCTCTCATCTCTCCTCTCTTTCCTTATTCCTGATCTTTCCTCCTGTTTCCTTCTCTTCCCTTCTCCTATATTTCTCCTCCTCATTATTATTATTATGACTCCTCTTTTCACCTCTTTCTTTCTCCTCTTCCCTTTTCCTCCTCCTCCTCCTCCTTATTCCTCCTCTTTCCTTCTCCTTTTCTTCTCTTCCTCCTTCTTCTTTCCTTCTCCTCTTCCCCTCTTCCTCCTTCCTCTTCTTATTCTTCTTCCCTCTCCCACCCCCTCCTCCACCTCCTCCCCCGTGTGCCGGAAGACGGATGCGAGGGGCGATTGGCTCGACGGGGAATTCCTGGCGTTCCAGTCCGACTCAAATGCGGAGTCTGAACGGCCCGCCTTGTCTATAAGGGCCGTTTGCGCGTCGCCAGCACTTGATATTGGCCATACTTCCCCGCCGCACTAAAAATTCCTGGGATCCGTTGCAGTTGGCCCCCGTGGCACTTCGTCGCCGGGAGTTGTCAGGTAACAGCGAGGGGGACCAGCTCGGGTATGTCTTTTCTCTCTTTTCGTATCCCATTATCTCCTCCTCCTCCTCCTCCTCCTCCTCCTCCTCCTCCTCCTCCTCCTCCTCCTCCTCCTCCTCCTCCTCCTCTCTTCCTCCTCCACCTCTTCCCTTCCTCTTACCTCGTTCCCCTCCCTCCCCTTCCCTCTCTCTTCCCCTCGGTTCTCTTCCCTTCGTATGAGCTGTTTTCCCTCCTCGGTTAAGAGCGAGCTGCCCTCCTCATGTGTACGGGAGAAGAGTTAAGTATTCACGCGATATTTAGTACGGCGATAAAGTAGACTTCCGCGGGTTTAAGTGACGTGGGGATTGACAAGAACCGCGCCGAGGCTGACGAATGTATTTTGGGGAAAGATGTTTCTTCTTTAATGTGAGGCAGTATTTGAAAAAAAAAGTAAATGTACGCACGCGCGCGTACACACACACCACACACACACAAAACGCACACACACTTACACACACACACACACACACACACACACACACACACACACACACACACACACACACACACACACACACACACACACACACACACACACACGCACACACACACACACGCACACACACACGCACACACACACACACACCACACACACACACACACACACACACACACAGCACACACACACACACACACACACACGCACACATAACACACATGCACACACACACACACACACACACACACACACACACACACACACACACACACACACACACACACACACACACACACACACACACACACACACGGCACACATACACACACACACGCGCACACACACGACACGCACACACACACACACACACACCACACACACACACACACACACACACACACACAACACAACACACACACACACCACACACACACACACACACCACACACACACACACACACACACACACACCACACACACACACACACACACACACACACACACACAACACACACCACACACATGCACATACACACGCACATACACGCACGCACACGCTCACACATATGAAAAGAAGGATGAATTTACTTGTGTTTTTTAAATGCATTTATGTAGGCACATATGCCAATATTGACAGCATGGCGTACGAAATATTTCACGGTCATTTGCGCGTCCCCCAGGGGCATGGCTCGTCCACGCCCCCTCCCCTTCCCCCGCGCACATACCGCCGTGCCACCACTTATCTGCTGCCACCCCATCTCTTGTCACATGTAGGGCCATGTCGCGCCGTCAGCGGTGCAGTCAGCAGTGTCGTCAGCAGCGCGCCCTCCCCTCGTTCTCCCTCCTGCGCCAGCCTAAGAGAGCTTCTCCGCTACCCTCTTTATGGAAGCGGGGGCGGGGATGGGAAAGAGGTGAGGTAGGGGCGACGGGTATGGGTAGGGTGGTGGGGGAGCATGGGGTAAAGGAAGGGATAAGAGATAGGGGGAGGGGTATGGGCATAGGCAGGGGCAAGCGGCGGGGTGAGGGTAGGGCAAAGGGCGAGGGGGGGGGCCGGGGCTCGGCTGCGGCGCCTGGGTTGTCTTCCGCCGAGCCTCCGAGGCCGCTTTATGGCCGCCTTCTTACATGCAGATCCGCCTCGTAAAGCCTCCTGCTCGGCGCGCTTTATTCTCCCTCCGCGCACTACTTTACGGCCCTCCTTCACACTCCGCGGCTCCTGGCTCGCGCTCCTGCATTGTGGATTTCTTTATTATTGGGTGTTTCTTGCTCTCTTGTACCGCTGCATTATTCGCGGCATGGTATTTTTCTTTCTTTTGTGCGTCTCTTGCGCCGCCCTTCGTCTCGATCGTATTCAAGGGGTTTGGCGGGTCGAGGGAGGCCTCGGGGACGCTTCGAACCTTGTATGTTTTTTTTCTCTTGCTTTCTGCTAACGTCGCCGTCCTCTTGGTCGTAGGGAATTCCTGGCGGTTTTTGTGAGCTTGTGCTTGCTAAGTCGCAGGAATCTTAGTTATTCACATATTGTAGAAGTCTTAGTTTAATAGCCTCCTTGTTCTAAACGTGATGGCATCTTTCATTTCGGGCTTTCCCAGTAGTCACTATATACTCGCGTTTATTCCTTTGTCCTTGTTTGTCTGGAAGGAAAGGTAGCTCATTCCTCTCGAAAACGGGTTTAGGTCGGTGTGGGAAAACTTGTACATACTGCTGTCAGCGAAGCTCAGAGTATTGACGATGGCTCTTGCCATAAATTCATTATAAGCAGTTGTGCTTTCTCCTCTACCGGAAGAACTATTGCCTTCACTACTATTTTGCCTCTCCCTTCCGCTTCCCCTCTGCCCTTGTGCCACTTCCACCACAACATCTGCTCCCTCCCCTCCCCCCTCCCGTCCCCTCCCCTCTTCAGCATCTAAAGGTCCCTCGAGTGCAGTATGAGGTAGAATGAGGGCTGCGTATGTTCCCCTGTCGGTTGGCGCGCGTGTAATCGAGCAGGATAATAGGCAGCGTCTTGATCGCGCTGTCAGCAGGCATCCCGGTCCGCGCGAAACAGTGCCGTCCTCCGCAGTCCAGGACGGTAATGCGAGCCGACAACCGCTGACAATTTCTGACGGATGCCTTCACCACACATGGCATCTCTAGGGCGCGAAAGTCACCTGTCACGCCGGCTGAGGGATATCCGTATGAATGAACTGGAATGTTAAACGATGCGTAAACGCAAGTCAAACGCTGCCAGCCATCCGATTGGCGTAAGGTCTGTTGTGCCTTGGAAGGTGAAGAATAGCGTGTAGTTACCGGGGTAGAGAGGCGTACCATGGGATCGCACTCCGATATTGGATAACAACAGGTACAGTTCGCCTCTCTGCGCTGGCGAAGAACAGCAGTTGCCTCAGAGATAGCAATCACTCCACTACCTCCCCTCCTTCCCAATCGACGTCGCAGTGAATGCCGCCGCCGGTAAATGAGGTGCAGGTAAAGGTGCGGATGAGCCGTTCGCTTCGGCGTGTTCGGATGGACGGGACAAGATGGCCGCGGGGCACGGAGTCCTAGTCATTCCGGCTAACAAGACACCCGTGAGACCTGGCGGTGATGTGTGGGGCTCAGGTGAAAGTTGTCGCTGTCACATACCTTCGGTGCTCTCTACGTCTCCCCGTTCCTCTTTCCGGATTAGTTGTGGGATGTGGATAAGTTTTGTGGATTTTTCCTTGTCCTTCAACCAGTGGCCGCCACCACCAAGTAATTATGTTTAATTGAAACATTGAATTATGGCGTATCCCACTCAATTTGTATAAAAAGAAATTATTGGAAAAATGGTACAAATAGTTTTTAAGGTCTGGATCTAAATTGACATTTTCAATTTTATTGGTAACATTTTTAGGGCAGAATTGGCTGGGGCGTGGAAGAATTTCAATTAGGGAGAGTGATTTGATAATTTAGTATTTTCATTTAGGGATTGCAGGTTAGTGATTGAACCGGCCTCGGTTGTTGGAACAGATACAGCGTTTTATCCTCGCGTAACAAGCGTGGCACTCCGCCGCGAACGCCACATTCAGCGTTCAAAAGGGTCGCCGCGTCTTAGGTGTCCCCTATAACAGTTTATCCTCAGTTTTCCTTGGCTGGCGTGTTCAGTCTCAGCGAGAATGACATGTGCAGCCAGTGAGCCGTGGCAAACGTGTGCCGAACAGCGGAATAGGATACGCCTTGTACTGACCCCTTGACTCGTACGTCAATCCTTTCCCTCGTGAAGCGTGAGGTTGGCCACGTGGCGCGTCGGAGGGTCGCCCTGGGTCAGCGCGCCGGAGTTGTTATCGCCAGTGGGAGTATGCTCGATGCTGTACTCGAGAGCTCCAGAAAAATAAAATGTTGGCACTTTTTCGCAGTTATTTGGGGTGCGTTTAAAGGATATCAGTGGAAGTACACGTATTAAACGAGCGGGGTGGGGAAGCGTGGTTATTTGAGGGTTTGGCGACGAGGGTCGAGGGTGGGGAGAGAAGGGTCAGAAGAGCAGGGGCGGGGGCTGAGGCTGGCCGTTTCCGCCGCTGCTTCCCAGTATGCCCTGTCATAAACACCCGATTTTGCTCGAAATCTCTGCTTGCGTAATGCTTTTAACTACTTTATCGGTTATGTGGAGTTGTATCCCTTAGGCCTACGATTGGATTATATATGCAACTCTGACTGATGTGCGTGTGTGCGCGATCGTGCGTGAGATGCACGCTCCGATGCTCAGCATTTACAATCACGTATTAGTGTTCGGAGTGCGTAAGGGGGACGCGGTGATAAAACCGGCCGCAACATGTGTGAGTGCGCGGCGGACACCCTCCCTCCGCCGTCGCCGCCACATGCTCGTTTTTATGATCCATTAACGCGAGGGATAAATTGATTGGCCTCATTGTGGGACGTGATTTACAACTATCTCCCGGCGGCGCTACTGGGTCGAGGGGGCGGCCCCCACTCGTGTTCCGGGATGGGGCGGAAGGGATAAGGGCGAAGTTGCGAAGTGGGAAGAGCGAGATCCTCCGAGTGCGGGGAGGAACTTCCCTATCTACATTTCACGCCGCCCTAAGACTGCGCTCCTCTGTTACCCCACAAGACGCCCTCCAGGTTGTCCACCTTTATGAGCGTCTGTTCCTCGCGGCGCTGCTTTTGCCCATCCCGGGGTGGAAGGGGACCGGAGCAGCTGCCCTGCTTAGGATAATCTGGGTGGGCGCTGCTACCATGGGGGCATAGGACACGAATAATGCGGGATTATTCAGTGGTCGAATGTACGGGCGTCGGCCATCGGATTACAGTAGCTTAGATTTATTACAGCCGGAGGTAATCTTAGTCCGCACTCGGGACTCCAAGAAAATATGAACGCGAAAATGAATCATCTCACGAGAATAAGACCGGAATCGCATTATTTAAAGAAAATGAACCTCAACCCCCATACTAGAATGCTATGGAGGCAACAGAGTGAGAGTGAGCCAGAGGGAAGGGTGCAGTAAGCGGGATGGTACGAGGGAGCAAGGGAGGAGAAAAGGGAGTGGAGGCGGAGGAAAGCCCAGTTCTTAGGCCTGGGAAGTGCGAGGGTCTCGGTCCCGCGTGTTAGGCGCCTTTGTGTCCCACCCTTTTTATATACCGCAAAGGATCATTTTATACTTATTTATTGTTATTCGTGGCTTTTACCCGGCGCTTTTGTGTCGAGCCGGAGTCTCCACGAGCTGTATTTATTGGCCTTATTGTGTTTTTCTCCCAACCGCGGGCGTGCAAGTGGAAGGGGGTACGGAAAGTAATGGAAGAAATGAAGAACAGCCGCCCAGCTGGTTGCTGTTGTGTCTCCCGAGGACGGCTGTTCCTGCTGTCGCAAGCTCCTTCTTGACCTCGCTCACCCCGCGCCCTCCCGCTCTCGCCGGGGTCGTCACGGTAATTGGCCGGACGATAAAATGCGAGCGGAGGGCGAGTGCTTTTTGTGTCGCGTCTCTGATCCTCGGCGGAGGGAATTCGGCTCGAGTCAGCGCTCTGGTGCGGGGCGGCCTGTTGTTGTATTCACTCCGCGGTCTGTGTATACAACCTTGTGACCTTAATCGAACGTTTTTATCTGATTCGTTCCTCTTCTCCTCTTCAACCTTTACTCGCCATGCTCGCTCGTTCTCTCTCTCTCTCTCTCTCTCTCTCTCTCTCTCTCTCTCTCTCTCTCTCTCTCTCTCTCTCTCTCCTCTCTCTCTCTCTCTCGTCTCTCTCTCTCTCTCTCTCTCTCTCTCTCCCTCTCTCTCCCCCTCCCTCCTCTCTCTCTCCCCTCCTCCCTCTCTCTCCTCCCTCCTCCTCCCTCTCTCTCTCCTCCCTCCCTCCCTCTCTCTCTCCCTCCCTCCTCCTCCCTCTCTCTCCTCCCCTCCCTCCCTCCCTCTCTCCTCCCTCTCCCTCCCTCCCTCCTCCCTCTCTCCTCCTCTCCCTCCTCCCCTTTCCTCTCGCTCGCACTTTCCCCTGTTTTCCCTCGTCCCCCCCCTCTCTCTCTCCCCTTCTTCCATTCTTTTCCTGCTATTCTTCCTGTTTGCGCCCACGGGTAACATGAAGTGACAGCTCAGCGTAGCGTAGGTGAGAAATGAAGAGCGCAGGTCATGACCCCTTGGTGCGTCCGCCTGGGTTGATGGTTTCCGTAGCGGAAGGTTAATGAAGCACCGGGGTAGTTAGCGTCACCCAGCCTCGTCAGCGCTCGTTGGTGGGATCGCTTCGGCGTATGGGGGACGGGCGGTGGGCGTGGCGTGGGCGGGTGAGGGGGATGGGGGAGGGAGAAAGGGGGAGGGGAGGGGTAGGGGGGTAGAGACCTATTCCCTTTTCCCGGCCATCTCTCCTTCATCACGCTCCTCGTTTTCTCTCCCTCGTTCTTTCCCTCTTGTACATCATTAAGCGAGATAATGATGTACACGGTTCACTTTGCAACGCTGGCTCGTCTCTCTTTTCTCTCTCTCTTTCTCTTTCTCTTTCTCTCTCTCCTCTCTCTCCCTCCCCCTCCTTCCTTCCCCCCTTCTCCACCTCCCTCCTCCTCCCTTCTCCCCTCCCTCCCTCCTCCCCCTCTCCACCTCCCTCCCTCCTCCCCCCCTCTCCACCTCCCTCCCTCCCTCCCCCCTCCCTCCACCTCCTCCCTCCCTCCTCCCCTCTCCCTCCTCCACCTCTCCCTCCCCCCTCACCCCGCCCCCCCCTCTCCTAGTTCGCCCCCCACCCTTCTCTCTCTGCCTCCCACCCCACCCGCTTCCTTTCCTTTTCTTTCTCTCTCATCCTTCCCTTTCTCTCTTAATTCTCTTCCGTTCTCCCTTTCCCCTCATCTTCCTCTGACCCGCCTGCCTCCCCCCTCACCCTTCCCCCTCTCCCCTCTCCCCCTCTCCCCTCTCCCCCCTCTCCTCCCCCTCCCCCCTGGGATGTGCTGCATTGTTTCCACTTTTGGGTGCTCGTTTCTTTTCTATTTCTTTTATTGCGAGACAAAGGCTTTGCTGCTCGCTTTTTTTTATCGTGGCTTTCCTATTTAAAATTCTTCATTTTGTTTGCCGATTAATGCTGTTGTGGTTTTGATGGGATTGCAGTGATGGCGATGGTGATTTTATCTCTTGTCTTCTTGTTGCTGTGTTACCATTTTGGGGCGATTGTGATGCTGCTGCCATGGGTGTGTTTATCGTTGTTATTTCCGTTATTTTTCTTGATATTGCTTCTTATGGGATGGATGTCATTGTTATTATAATTTTTTGATGTTATCGCCATCTCCATCTTTTGAATGAGTATTATCTGGCAGATCATTGCTGTTATATATTCAATTTTACCTTTTTCTCACCTTTCTTCTTGCTGTTTCCCTTTTATCTTTTTGGCGTTTTTTCTTTTTCTTTTTCCTTTGTTTCTTCTTTTTTTTATCCGGCTGCCTTCTTTCTCATTCGTTTCCAATCTCCTTTTTTACTATGCTTTCTTCACTGTCTCATAGCCCCCTCTTTTTACTTGTCCCCCCTCTCTCTCTCTCCTCCGTTTTTTCTTTGCCTTTACCTTTTATCTCTTTATCTTGTTTGTTTCCTTCGCCCCCTCTTTTTTCCGCGACTTTCTCCCACTCTCCCTTTTTCTACCATACTTCTGTCTTTCTTTTCTTTTTACCATGTTTTTCCTATCTGTTTACTTGGTCTTCCTCCCTCTTTTATTTACATTTTCCTTACTCGATCTTTCAGTTGTTTTGTCTTCGCTTTTATCCATTTTTCGCTGTATCATATTCCTGTCTTTTAATCCCCTTGCATTTGTTTGGGCTCTTTGTTTATTTGTTGCATTTTTAATTTTACGCTATACGGTATTGTCGTAATCATTAGTTTATTACTATTTGCACTGCTGGTGCTGTATATTTCTGGGTTTGTAGATGTTATTAATACCATTACTGCTGTTGCCAGTTTCATCTCTCTCCCTCTCTCCCTCTCTCTCCTCTCTTTCCCCCCACTCCTTTTCTTCACTGCATTAGCGCAACAAATATAGAAAAATTTCCCTCCCCAGCGACTATGGCTCATTAACCGTGTGTTTCCTTGTCCACAGATAACCGAGATACAGCAGGGCTCCGGGGCATTCGTCGCCGGCCGGCACTAGGGGACAGGTCAGTTCAAAGCGAATTTAGTTTATGGTGTGTGTGTATGTGTGTGTGAGTGTGAGTGTGAGTGTGAGTGTTAGAGAGAGAGAGCGAACGTGTGAGTGTGAGTGAGTGAGGGTGTGTGTGTGTGTGAGAGAGAGTGAGAGAGTGAGAGAAAAAAATAGTCATGGCAGGACCCTGGTACTAGAATTATTATCGAACAGATTTTCGGTGCATGAATACCTTATTTATCATTGTGTGTGTGTGTTCGTTCATTCGTCCGATCGTTCACGCTTTACGCGAATGATACCGGCGAGTGGTGTTGTTTTCCTGTTTGTACGGCGTAGCGTGCGTGTGCGAGATGACGGCGACTTCGCGAGGTAAGTTCGGTTGGTCGGCGGCCAAAAATAGGATCAATACATGTGAGACTGCAGGCAGGAGAACTCCCCATGACGGCCCAGGTACCGCCCCTGACGTCACCTTACGGGAATTTCCTGCTTGGCTCAGCACGGCCTCAGCTCTGCCCTGCCCTTCCAACCCCTGGCGATGCTGCCCCTCTGACCTTACCTGCCGGCCGCCGCTCCTCATGGCAGGGGGTAGGCTTGCCCATGGCGGCGCACTCCTCCCGGCCGGCCCTATCTGCCTCTGCCACCAAGCAGAACGGGCCGATTGCTCTTTTTGAATCGTTTCGGGAAGACGAGAAAGATTTAGTCTTTTTTTTCCTTACTCAATCGTACAAATTCGTTTTCTTTTCATCTGCTCTAACCCCCCCCCCCCCGCCACCTGCACCCCCCCAAAGCATGCCCCTGTTATCTATCCGGGCTGCACTCTTATCCCTTTGCATTTTTAACGGTCCCTCTCGATGTAGCTGGATCCCCCTGTTTGCACCGTTGCAGTGTATGCAATTTATATCCTAAATGACTTAAAACCGGATCATTCCTCCGCCTCTCTCGCCTCTCTCGCCGAGCCGCGTTCACAACCCAATCTAGTGTCCAGTTAACATGTAAATGAAACCCTCGGCCGTCTCTGCAACACATAGTCCCTCCCTTATGATGTCATCGCGTTGCTTTGGGGTGGATAGCAGGCTGATGCACCGGCTTGACATCTGGGGGCGTTTCCTCGGGTCTCCTCCTCCTTCCTTGTCGTCGGTATCCTCATCCTTGGCCATTTTCCTCCTTCTCCTTGTCCTCCTTTCCCTCATGTGCATCCCTCTCATCCCCTCGCGAGCTCTTGTGTCCTTCCATCTCGCTTGCATTACCTTCTCTCTCTCTCTCTCTCTCTCTCTCTCTCTCTCTCTCTCTCTCTCTCTCTCTCTCTCTCTCTCTTCTCTCTCTCTCTCTCTCTCTCTCTCTCTCTCTCTCACTCCCTCTGTTGTGTGTGTGTGTGTGTGTGTGTGAGAGAGAGAGAGAGAGGAGAGAGAGAGAGAGAGAGAGAGGAGAGAGAGAGGAGAGGGGGGGAGAGTTTGGGTGGAGAGGCAAGATCTAGTCCTTTTTAGGAACCGGCGGGTATTTTGTTACTCTAGACGTCTAGAGGTGTGGAAAAAATAAACAGGTGTTGGGATTTCGTGTAGCTACTTTTGTTCTGGTCATAGCGAAACCACAAGCATTCACTCTCTCGTTCTCGCTCTCCCTCTACACTCCCTCCTCTTTCCGTCTCTCCCTCGCCCTTCCCTCTTCTCCTTTCCAACCTCTTCACCTCTTATACCCTCCTCCACTTCTTCCCTTCCTCTCCTTCCCTCCATTTCCTTCCATCTCTCTTCTCCTACCCCTCCTCCACCTCCTCGTCTCCCTCCTCCCTCCACCTCCTCCTCCTCCTCCCTCCCCGTCCACCCATCCTTTTCCCTCCCCTTCTCCCTACTCCCTCCCTTTAGTCTCATATCCCCAAGCACCCTGATACGACGGTGCATGCGTTTGTGTTATAATGCGCGCGGATGCTACACTCTATCCCGGAATGGATGCGCGCCGTGTCTGTGAATTTGGAGTGGCCAAAGGGTTATGTGCTTGAATGTGTAAAAGTTGAGGTAGGGTTTCGAGGGTCTTTGGGAGATGGGGGGGGGGGGGGGAGGGGAGGGGTGAAGGTGGGGTGGAGGGGTGGAGGGGGGATTAGAGGAGGGAGAAAAGGCTGGGGGCGAACAGGATTATTTTTAAGGGAGCGAGTCGAAAAAAGGAAAATAAAAAAGGTAGGGAGTTGGGTCGAAAGTAAATTAGCGAACAATAAGTAAGATAGGTGGAGCGTGTATGATAATGTATCGTTACGGGTTGAATTGATGAAAGCGAGTAGGTGAAACGGGGATAAATTTAAATATCCATTTTATTTATTATTATTATTATTATTATTATTATTATTATTATTATTATGAATGGCAGAGGTTGTGCGCGTGTGCAAAACAGGTTTTTATTCGCTCCATTGACTTCCGTAGCGATTGTTTTATTGCGAGGAAGTGTTCTTTGCTTGTGTGTTGGTTTGTTTTGTGGTTGTTTCTCCTCCGGTGCACTTGGCTTTGAAGGCAGCGAGTGGCCTTGCAACATTTCCAGGTCTTCTGAGTTTTAGGAAGAATTTTTATTTATTTATTTCGAAAAAAATATATCGAAGAAGGTTTTGTACCTCTACAGGAGAAATCAAATGCAGTCGATAATAAATCACGCATTTTATGAGTGAAGGATGTTGAATGACGGAATTTGCGAGTTTAACCGAGTGTCACGTCCGGCCTGTGACGTCACGCGAGGAGAACAAGCGTCGGCGGCAGGAACGTTTGGCGCCGCGGGGCTTGTGATTTCCGGACCAGTACAGGGTCTGTCGATCCTTCCGCCGCCGCCGTTGCGCCACTCTTTTCGTTACTATTTTGGTGCCGAGAGGAAGTTGAGGAGGACTGTAGCATCTTAGTAATGCATTCGGGTTCGGGGCCACAGTGCCAAAGCGGACTTCATCGGTGCAAGATACCACACCATTCCCTCCTCTCGTCACGACCTGCTTGCGACGGAATTTCCTCGTACGGAATTTCCTCCGTCGAATTGCGTGAGTCGATTTCTTTCGTTTACTTTTTGGGTCTCTTCCTTCCAGCTTGTTGATCAGAGAGCTATCTGTTTGCCGGCGTCGACCGCGGGCCAAGTGGTCGAGGGTGAGGCAAGGTGTGCGGAGTGAGGCAAAGTCGCCGCGACAGTGAAGTGCTCTCGAGGGCAATCACCGTCAGTTTTCTCTCGCATTGTTCCACGCACAGTTGCCACATGTCCCCGTCAGCCTCCTCGCTCGCCCTCGCTCTCACGTCTTGCCAGTGAAGCACTTCCTCCGGCGAGTGCCTCCGTGCAATCACCAAAGCACCCGCTCGACACAAGGGCTTCCGAGACGACCTCCTCGTGTCTCGAATTTTTTTTTTACAACCATTACAAGACTCCCTTTGAATTGCATCTTGAGGTATTGAGAAGTCCCTCCTATCGGGTATTTCTGCGATAACTGAACTGCCTTCCTGACACTTGGATTGGACCACTGACAGCTGAACTGCCCTTCTCAAAGCTAAACAGCCACTCTGACAGTTGAACTGCCTTTTTGATACTTCAAGTGCTCTCGGGATTACTTATGAACTCTCTTCAGTGACAGCTGGAGTGTCACTCGGATTTTTTTTGTCAACTTTTCTGAAAGGTTTATTTCCTCTCCCCGTGGTTGGCCGGAATTTCGGATTTCGGGTTCCGTGGGTAGGGGACGGGGTCTGTTCTACCCTTTTCTGTGGTTATCGGCGATTCCCCCCCCCTCTCTCTCTCTCTCTCTCTCTCTCTCTCTCTCTCTCTCTCTCTCTCTCTCTCTCTCTCTCTCTCTCTCTCTCTCTCTCTCTCTCTCTCTCTCTCTCTCTCTCTCTCACTCACTCACTCACTCACTCACTCACATCACTCACTCACTCACACACTCACACACACACACACACACACACACACACACACACACACACTTTCTCTCACCCCTCTATACATTTATCTCTATTTTCCCTCACCCCTACTCCCGACCCTCTCGACCTCTTACCTTCTCCTCCCTTTTTAAACTTGTTCTCAAAGGACGAGCTTAGCGGGAGGCAAGTTGGCAGATAGGTCGGGACCGGATAAGCATGTCCGGGTCGGGTCGGGTCGGGTCGGGTCGGGTCGGGACTCGGTGGGTTGAACGATGACGGGTGTGCGGCGACTCGGGATAATTGGAGCCGAAGGGGCTTATCACAAGGCCGTGTTGTCCGCGTTTGGTCGGCCGTCGGTCAGAGAATGCGGATCTGAGATAAGCACGAAAAGGGATGGAGAAGGGGGGGGGGGTTTGAAGGGAGGCTGTGATGTTGGACGTCTGGCAGAGGTAAGAAAAAAAGAGGAGGGGAAAAAAATGGAGGTTCTGCGCAACACTGGGCATCCGTATCGTTGATTACATATGCGTGAGTGAGTGAGATTGAGTGTGTGACAGAGAAACAGACAGACGGTCAAAGACACAGACAAACGGACAGAAAGACAGACAGACAGACAGACGGATCGAAGGCAGACAGACGGACAGGAGACAGACAGACACAGACAGAAAGACGGACGGGAAAAGAGAGAGAGAGAGAGAGAGAGAGAGAGAGAGAGAGAGAGAGAGAGAGAGAGAGAGAGATGATTATCGAATTCGGGTGGGTGATTGGGGGGGGGGGGATAAAAGGGAGTGTGTGCTGTTTCCGTAATTAATTTGCCGTGCACTCTTAGCGAATCGGTGTGTATATATATAGACTCGCTGACAACTCTTCAAATGATTAATGACATCGAAGGACAACGAGAATAGGGGAGAGAGAGAGAGAGAGAGAGAGAGAGAGGAGGGAGGGAGGGAGGGAGGGAAGGGGGGGAGGTGCCGTGCATTACTGTAGCATTAACCTTCGTCCTTTTACACGTATCGTTGGTGTGCTCGGTGTTTAATTCGCGGCTACGAGACACAATCATGAATGAATGGCTGCGTGGGCGATCGGGTACATTGCTTGATGTGGCGTGAATGGAGTCGAGAGAGAAGGGGCGTGATGTAATATGGCAGCGTTAATCTAGAGTAGGTGCAGAGTGAAAGGGCGTGGCTTTGGATTGTGGGCGTGTCTTTCCTTTTTTTTCATTTTTTCTTTTTTTTTCTCTCTCATGGGCGTGGGTGTGACTGAGTCCTGGGGGCGTGGCGGCTTCGTATAGCACGGGTAGTAATGATATTAACTTGGCAGTCAGCAAGTGCTCTCTCCTCCCCTCCCGTCCTCTCTCCTCTCTTTTTAGTCTCCCACCCCATCACGCACTGGGCAAACTAGTGAATGTCTCTCTCTCTCTCTCTCTCTCTCTCTCTCTCTCTCTCTCTCTCTCTCTTCTCTCTCTCTCTCTCTCTCTCTCTCTCTCTCTCTCTCTCTCTCTCTCTCTCTCTCCCTCTCCCTCCTCTCCCTCTCCCTCCCTCCCTCTCCTCTCCCTCTCCCACCCTCCCCTCCCCCCTGCAGTCCTACTTCCTCACTACCCCTCCCTTTTCCTTCCCTCACTCCGTCTCCTTCACCCGCTCTTGTCCCATCCACCTCTGTGCTACCTTTGAAACGGTAAATATTTGTTTTGTGTCGGCCAAGAGAGATGGTTTTTGTTTCCCCTCCGCTCGGCTGATGGGGTCTTTAAGGTTGAAATTTCGGTGACGCCGCTGTGAGGCATAATTACGGAGTTTTGAGTTGGGGTCAGTTACTTATATATAACCTTGCAGTCTCTCTTCGTTTGGTTATTGGGATGAGGGGAGGTTGTTGTACGTGCGCTAATTTTTTATTATTTCTTTATCTCTTGTTCTGTTCTCTCTTTCTTCTCTCTCTTCTCTCCTCTCTCTCTCTCTCTCTCTCTCTCTCTCTCTCTCTCTCCTCTCTTCTCTCTCTCTCTCTCTCTCTCTCTCTCTCTGCTTCTCTCTCTCTCTCCTCTCTCTCTTCTCTCTCTCTCTCTCCTCTCTCTCTCTCTCTCTCTCTCTCTCTCTCTCTCTCTCTCTCTCTCTCTCTCTCTCTCTCTCTCTCTCTCTCTCTCCTCCCCTCCCTCTCTCCCTCCTCCCTGGCTCTCTCTCTCTCTCTCTCTCTCTCTCTCTCTCTCTCTCTCTCTCTCTCTCTCTCTCTTCTCTCTCTCTCTCTCTCTCTCTCTCTCTCTCTCTCCCTCTCTCCCTCCCTCCCTCCCTCCCTCCCTCCCTCCTCTCCCTCTCCCTCCCCTTTCCTTCTCTCTCTCTCTCTCTCTCTCTCTCTCTCTCTCTCTCTCTCTCTCTCTCTCTCTCTCTCTCTCCCTCTCTCTCTCCCTCCCTCCCTCCCTCCCTCCTCCCTTCCTCTCCTCTCCCTCCCCTTTCCTCCTGTCTTATCCCATTCCTTCTCCATTTCACCATTCTCCCTTCCTCTCTTCCTATCCTCTCAATCCAGCCTGACTTTTTCTTTTGTTTCCTGCCTCCATACCCCCCCCCCCCTCCCCCCGGCCGTCACTTTTGGCCGCTCGCTTGCCTCTCCTCTAATCCAGTTGCGCATTTTTGGAGCCTTTGAGAAAATATAGTCTAGTCTACTCGTCCGGCTCAGGATGAGAGTTTGCGTTTCGAGTGTTTGCTTCTGTATGCCTTTGCCTGAAAGATGCAGCGGTTCTTCCTGATCCAGTTCATCTTGTAGTGGACTTTTTTTTTTTCTTTTTCTTTCTTTTTTGTGTACTTGTTCGAGGAAAAATGTCATGGAAGTGGAGATCTGAGGCTGGTTGCGAGAACACCTGGGAAAGCACATGCATCAGTTACCGAAGGAGAATGTAAGAAAAGGAAATGGTTAGCTATTCCTTAAAATTCTTGCCCCCGGGAGCAAGGAGGAGAGCATTCGTGAAGTCGTCGGAGCGAGGGCGTGCCAGTGCCAGTGCCATAATAGATGGTTGAGGCGGCAGGTCTGGGCCTCGCGAGTCGCCGTGGCTTCCTTGGCCGCGCCGCCAGCCAGTCCTCCGACGGCGGGGCCCGACACCCGCCACACTGTCTGCCCGCCCCGCCGCTGCCCGACGCCTCCCACTCGCCCTCGGAGGGACACGCCCCTTGCACGGCGCCCGACGAGGCTCCAGCGCTTTCGGCAGGAGGAGTGTCTGAAGGGAATCCAGGACTGTGCTTGAGCATTCTAATTGGTGTCGAGAAGCGTTCTAGACTTGTTTTGACGCCGGTGCAAGTGGCACAACTTCCCGAGGAGTCTCGCTGCACAGAGACTGTCAGAGAGTAAGCATATTTTTGTTATTCAGATAATCGATGGACACGAAAAAATATCCCCCTTTGAGAATTTGCAGTTGTAGTGAAAAATAAATAGCTTTTCTTTTTCTGCTCATGTGGCTCTGCAGATACTTGATAATCTTGAGTTAGGAACAGTGATCACGCGATGATGCAGTGTGACGTAAAAAGTTTCAAGTTCGGTGCAGCGGTATTGTGGTATCAATACGGTGAAGGTCACTGACAGGCCGCGCTCGTGAGAACCCCTCCTCTTGCCCCCCCCCCCCTCCCACCCCTCTCATCCTCCCTCCCTTTTCTCTCCTTACCCCCTCTCATCCTCCCTCCTCTTCCTCCTATAACTCCCGTCTCCCCTTCTCCTCTAAGGCCCATCCCACCTCCCCCTTCCACCAACCGCCCATCCCCCTCCCTCTTTCCCCATTTCTCCTCCACCGCTAAGCTCTCACTCCCCCCCCCCCTACACCAGCCGCCCTTCACAAGCCAACCCACACACCCGCTCACCACCACTCTCACTATCCATACACGCCCACTCTCGCTCACTGTCATCATGCTATCTGAAAACCTTTTTTTTCCCCTTCTCCGCGTGTCGTACCCTCACTTCGCCACATTAGTTGGTGATTGCTGAATGTATAAAGGGAGATGGTGAAATTTCGCGTGGCCAAGGTCTTACGACTTGCCATGCGGGACTTCAATTATACTAGACCACAGAGAGGAGCCGGTGCCTTCTTCGCCGTCTGCCTCGGGTCTGTTCTGTATGACGACAGTGAGCCCAACAAACAACGGCGCTGCCTTAAGCCCTCATTAACGAGGAGCCGCCCAGGCAGACGGGGCGGCGGCGGCGGCGGCGATGGTGGCGACAATTATACCATTTTGCGTGGTGGAAGTCTTCATGCAATTTGGCCCCGGAGACCCGAGATTACAGTTAATTATGGAAGAGAAACCCGGCCGGGGCAGCGCAGCGTCGCCTTCCCGCGCAGGTTTAGAAAGTCGTCTGTTTTTGCCCGCGATGTGGGGCATCCTGTGCAGTGACAGCGCCCCGGGATGGTGGTGGATTCGGATTGTGGATGTCGATACGCGTTATGGGTTACTAATTGGGGCGGGAGACGAGGGAGTCGCCTTGAAAGTGAACGAGTGGAGAATGCAAATGTCTATTTTTTTTCTTTTTTCTTTTTTTTCTTTTTTTTTTAATCACATGGGAAATATGTCATCAGTGTCGAGGGGTTTTCTGTCTAGATCTGTGCAAAAAGGCAAACTGCCTGTGAATATCTTGCCGTAAGTGAGGGAAAATTAGTACTTTTCCTTCGTCGGCGGAAACGGCGAGTAGGGAACCGTGTCTTTGTCGGTGTTGCGGTGTGGGTCATGTGCAGCGAGGGCAAAAGGGTCTCTGTTCGGTAGCAGTTTGTGTACATTTCTGGCTAGGTCAGAACGCTAGCCAGTTACCATGAATGAGTGACCTTGGGAATGGGTGCCAGGCGGGGTTAATGTGCTCTTTAGTGCCACCCAGCTACATGTCACTTGGCACCCTTACTGCACACCTGCCGCCCCCGTGAATCTAATTCAGGCGTTCGTGTACATGCCGTACGTGGGGTGCTTTATGGCAGTGGCGTAAATCGAGCGAGGTCTGCCTCCCGAAGCCGTGGCTGCAGCTCTGGCCAAAGCACGGCGGGTCAGGGATGAATACTGATTTATGGGTCATGACATTTGCGACGCGGTGTTGTGTTCATCTAGCGATAAATACGCTTACGTTATTCACCGAGGATGATTTTCCAAAGACCGATTTTGTACCCGAAGAATGTTCCTTTGAGGGGAATTCACTGACAGTTGTCACGGGAGACTGCTCACCTTTTTGCATGAGGGACATTATTGCGTGCATGTGTGCCTGATGGCCTGGCCGGGCGCCACCTCCGCCGTCGCACCTCACTCGAGCCCGTGTTCTTGCCTCCTCGCATCATGCCAGCTGAGTTTGTCATCGTCTCGCCCGTGACGCTTCGTATTCAAAATGCTGCACAATTCATCCTGGGCGTGTTTAGAGCAATCGGAAGAAACAGCAGTCGATGCAGCGGCAGCTGTGATAGACCAGCCAATAATGCCTGACCAGCTGCACCGAGAATCACGGCTGCTTGGCCTTTAATGCGCCCGCAAGTATGATTTGTGATGGGGCGAGCAGCTGTGGCGGGCGTGTGATGTGCCCGAGTGCCGGGTCCGCGCCATGGGGAGCGGGGGCGCAGGAGCTCTTGGCACGACCTTCATGTCTGCGGAAGGTTCGGTATTTGGGATTTGACGAGAGCCCGCGGCCCGAAGGCGGGCGCGGCGACTCGGCTCGCGGACTTCGCACTCGCGGAGACCCTGCGTGGTTTATGGGGCCGACTCGTTGCGGATGTTCCGTCCGCGCACGAATCGGCGAGTTTGTTTGATGATTTAGTCTACTCGTTGGTGTATTTGATTTGCTTATTTTTTATTCTTTATTATTATTTTCTTGTCTTTGTTTTTGTTTTGTTTGTGGTTCGGTATGTCCCAGTTTTCTACGTTAAAATGCCCCAGAAACCAAGCCAAAGCCTGGCCTCTCTCCCCGCCCCCTTCCCTAATAGTGATGGATAAGCGCAAGGCCGCCGCCCCCAATAAAGGTAATCTAATAACAGTTGCCTCCAAGTAAGCTCTCGAGACTCGGAGGCTGTAACCGCCGCGCCAACCTTCCTCCCCGTAACACTTTCAGGGGCTTAGTAGGCCGTCGGTTTCTTCTTATTTCTGTCTTAGTTTTGCCTTTAAATCCCTTATATCCCCCATCTATCTATCTCTATCTCTCTTTCTTTCTCTCTCTCCAACCTCCCTCCCTCTCCCACATCCACCTCTTCCTCCTCCTTTTCTTCTTCTACCTACTCCTTCTCTTCTACATTTTTCTTTTTGTTTTCTTCTCCTTCGCCTTCTCCAATCTCCTTCCTCCCCCGTCCTAATTTTCTCCTACTACCCCCTTCCTCCTCCTCCCCTCCTCCTCTCTCCTTCTTCAGCAGAACAAAGAAAGTTCCGTGTCGGCGCACTCGTAATTAATAACCTTTTTATATGTAAATCACGACCATCTTCCCTTGGAGAGGGGAAAGGGGAACATAGCGTAGGAATTTCGTAGTCCAAACACATGCGAATGTGCATAGCATATTCGCTCACATGCTCACTCACCATGCGCGCGTGGACACATACACACACGCACTCGCACACGTACGCATGCACGACCCGCGCACACGCACTCGCACACACACACACACACACACACACACACACACCACACACACACACACACACACACACACACACACACACACACAACACACACACACACACACACACACACACACACACACCACACACACACACACACACACACACACACACCTACACACACACACACCTACACACACACACACACACACACACACACACACACACACACACACACACACCTATACACACACATCACACCTACACACACACACACACACACACCACACACACACACATACACACACACACACACACACACACACACACTACACACACACACACACACACACACACACACACACACACACACGCACGCAGCACACACACACACACACACCACGACATACCAATCATCCGTTGGTATATATGTGGGCGCGTCCGTCCTTCTTCCTGGTTACGTGAGGGGAGAGAGAAGTCTCTCGGGGGTTGTAGGTGAGGGGAAGAAACTCCAAGAGTGTTCGGTTGTAAAAGAGAGAGAAAGACAGAGAGAGAGAGAGAGAAAGAGGGAGAAGGGGAGGGAGAGGAAAGGCATTCTTAAAGGGCGATGCAGATAGAGGGAACGTGAGGTGAACGAGATTGAATAGACGCCCTTCAGGATGGAGTGTCCTCTTTAGACGGGCGTCGCGTGCGGTTTCGGAGGGGTCGTACGCGCGGGTGGTCTCTCCCAACGGTCCTTCGGTAGTCCTCAAGTCGTCTGATCCTTTGCTAGGGAATCGTGCCTTGTAGGATCATAGTTACGGCGTGATCCGGCGTGAGCTTGTAATTTTTACCGGCGTTTTATGGGTCGGGAGCTCGGGTCGTAAAGGGCTTGTTCTTGGAAAAGCTTTTCCTCCTAAACCCCGCCGCGGATAGGGTACTGGGCGTGTTTCGCGTCATATTGGCGAAACATGTTCGAAGCTTGGTCCTAACTCACACACACCACACTCTCTCTCTCTCTCTCTCTCTCTCTCTCTCTCTCTCTCTCTCTCTCTCTCTCTCTCTCTCTCTCTCTCTCTCTCTCTCTCTCTCTCTCTCTCTCTCTCTCTCTCTCTCTCTCTCTCTCTCTCTCTCTCTCTCTCTCTGTTTTCGTTTGTAATTTTGTATTTGTGTTTAATTTCTAGGGGATTATGCATAATTACCGACACTTGGCAAAAGAATAAGTGAGAAATTTAGATAAAAACCTGGGAATGAGAATGGACAGTTTCACCGGCAGAGATGTCAGAATAATGTTTGGCTAATTATATCTTTGTCAGAAATATTAATAATTCTAATGAGGAGATAATTAACAAAATGTTAATAAAATTTTGTTCTGTGCGATTATTTATTCCTTTATAGTGATGGGCTTTAGCAAGATATATATTCATATATAAATACATACATGCATACATATATAAACATATTTAAGTACCTACATACAACATGCATAAACATATATGTATATACATGTAACCATCCAACCATTCACCCATTCACCCATCTCCCTATCCATTCAGACATACGCACATACCTAACCAGATGCTACACTTAGGAACGTACACATACACTGCCTCTGGCCATAATGTACACGAGCGCTTACCTCTGTAGATTGAAATGATAGCGTGCGATAATTAGTTGGGCATTAGCGAGATTAAAAACCCCCCTATTATGGAGGTGCTTTATGAGTGGCACTGACGCATAGAGTGCCAGCAGCAGTGTCGGGCTTCCCTGACGCCTGCACCGCCCCCGGCACTCGGCATCACCCCTCCCCCTCCCCCTCCCACATACACACAGACACACCACCACCACCAGAGCGCCCGCACATCTCCCTCTCTCCCCTCCCCCCCCCCCCCTTACTCTCCCTCGTCAAAACGATGTACATTATGGCATGTGGGGTGGGGTGGTGGGGGGGGAGAAGGGAGTAGAGTGGGGGGGGGTGATCAGGTGGGCGTTGCAACTCCGCCCGAGGGAGATTGTGTTTGTTGTACATCATGTTGGTAGGTTTGTTTGGACTCTCCTTAAGCTAATTCATGCAGGTGTGTTTACGGGCGTTGGTTTATAGATATATTTACGGTCTTGACTTCTCCCAGGAAAGACAATACGAGATACTTGTGTATTGTTTTTGCCTGTTTTGGTATTCATGTGTTTTGGCGGAGATAGGAAGACTGGAGGGGGACTTGTGCGTGCGTCCCCTGTAGCCAGGCCCGGCTTATCAGCTCTCGGTCTTTCTTTCTTTTCTTTCTTTCTGCCTTTCTCCTTTCTCTGTCCTTTCTCTCGACGTAATTTCCTGGCGTGATGCGTGGGACAGATAACGGAAATGACCGCCCGGGATTAATATGGCCGTGATCCCTCAGGGTCGTCTTATCATCCCGCCAGCCTCTTTCCCTTTACACCTCTCTCTCATCTCCTCTTCGTCTCCTTTGCTTAGGCCTTTCCTATTCGCTTCTCTCTCCCTCTCCACCCTTTCGTTTCGCTTCTTAGCTGTTGTTACTTCTCTTTCTTTCTTAGTTTTTCGTTTACATTTTCGTTCTTTTTATGGGATCCCCTCTTCTGCTTTTCATTTCTTGCTTTCTTTCATTTCTTTTGTTTTCCTTCTTCCTACTCTTATCCTTTTCTCTCTTTTTTCTCGTTTCTCTTTTCATTCCTCTCGCATTCCCTCGTCTGATTCTCCTTTTCGCCATTTTCATTTATTTCCATCCTTTTTGTTGTTTGCTTTGTTTCTTTGTTTGTTTTCTCTCGTATTTGGGTCTTTAAGCCTTTCTAGCTTGTATGCTGCCTTCCCTTTAACGCCTCGCTGGGGGTGGCTTGGGGGGGGGGGGTCCTGGTCTGCTGTACGTTACTTCTGATTAACACTTTATGCTCTATCATTTATGCGGCGCTTTGTACTCCATGCTTTGCACTTCATACGTTTCACTTCACACCTTTTTCTTTACATGTTACACGTTTCACTTCACTTTATATTTCACACACGTTGTTTCACACTACATGTTGCACTTTACACTTCACACGTTGCGTTTTTACACTATCCTTTTGCTTCCTTTTCTTTTATTCTGGTTTCTCGTACTTTTTTATCCTTGCAGTTTCTTCGGATTTTATTTGAATTTCCTCGTGTTCGTTGTTTTTATCTCGTGTTTTTTTATCCCCCACGCACTGCTGCTTTTTCGATTCATGCAAGTCGAAAACGCTTCGTCATTCTTGGTATTTTGACTTTTTCCTCTTTGATTTCGCTCTTTCTGTATTCCTTTTTTTCTCTGTCTTTCTTTTTTTTCTTTTTTTATGACTTTTTTCTTTTTTCTTTTTTTTTTATGACCGTTGGAGGCAACAAGCTTCAGTCACGCCGCTGCGGTCCGACCTGCAGTTGCAACAATAGACTCGTTATGTGTCTACTTAGTGTCTGTTCAATGGTCTTCGAGGGCGAGAGGGACTGGACAGAAATGCCTCCCTGTTGTTTCGTGGTCAGTTTGAGGTGTTCGTCCAGTGCGTTTTGTTTCTGTTGCTGTTGCTGTTGGAGCTGTTTTTAAAGTGCAGTTGTTGCCTGTTTTGTAATATTTTTTTTGTGTGATGGTCATTGTCGCCATTACTGTTGGTTTCTGTTTCCTTATTTTGTCTTTGTGGCTTGTGCGTGCTGTTTTTAATTCGCTTGGTAATTTTATTGAGGTCTTTAGTGGTTTAGTCGTCCTTTTTTTTCCCACTCCTTGGTGTCCTCAAGTAAAGGTCGCAGCTGATCTTCCCTTTCTCCTCCCGAGACATTGAACCCTTGCCCTCCATTACGTCGAAACTCCTCCATCTCTCACGACATTGCGCTGCACTCGCTATTTTTTCCATTGAATGTGTCACTGTTCATTTTCCCGCGGTGGCTTTTCTTGTCCAGCCATTTTAGCCGAATCGAGTTCTTTGTGGCAGATGTAGAAAAGTTGTGAATGAGGAGGATGCGTTCTCACAATACAGGCTGTGTGATTTTACGTTTCGACGTTACATCACCATCGGAATGACGACAGCATAACCTGTTCTGGTGAAGATGCTGTATCGAAAGGTCAATTATCCATCTTGGATTTTGGGATGAGCCTTATTCGTGAATCCTACCTTTTTTCTGCATTTGACCGATGTCCTTCGCTCATTTTTTTATCCCGAATTTACGACGACACGCCTTATCCGTTGTTCCCAGTCTGCCCTTGCGTCAGTTAGCCTGTACACGTTCACTTGCAAGAACGTTGATCTTAACTGTCGCGGTCTGGCGTCCCTTGGCACTCGGCTTTGTTAATGGCGAGGGCGAACACCGTGCATTTTCTTCGTGATCCTTGACTTGCTTCGACTAAGTGTGTAACGGAGGCGGTTGGTTAATTATTCTTCAGTTTATTTTATTTTTCCATATTATTATTATTATTACTGTTGTTGTTAGTGCACGGTCCGTTATTTGATGTTCCTTGATTGCTTTCGTTTGTTTTGTTATGATGTGCTGTAGTTGTCAATGGTTTAGCATGATTTTTTTTCAAACGTTCGGATAGTCGAAACTGCAGTAGGTAGTCAGTAGTCCCCCTCCTCCCTCCCTGCTGAACCCTGCTTCGTCCGAGGGGTTCAGGTGGGGAGTTACCAAGTCCGAGAAAGGCTTAATACCGCCGAGTCTGGGAGTGTCACTGGATTCGCTTGACCAAAAGGAAATTCTTGGTCAGTCGGCATTGCTTTATTGCACACTACATCACTATCGACAAGGCGCGATTGTTCGCCGAGAAGGTTCTTCACTAGCTGTGTCGTTGAAAGAGAGGCGGGGTAGTGGGAGAGACAGAGAAAAAGACAGACGGAGACGGGGGGGGGTGGGGGCTCTTATGCACAGCCGTTGGGGCTCTGTACTTCGTAACTAATCAAACCGTACAATATACGCTTTTAGAAAGGAAATACATAGAAATGTTTAATGAATGTCAGTGGCATGTAATTATTGCTTCAGGTCTTATACTCTATTGTAATGCATAAGAAAGCTATTAGCATTATGTAAATGGCGCTTCGTACACTTTTATAAAAGATTATGTTTCCGAACGTCATTGTTCCCACTCCATGTTTTGATGATAATTGGTTTGAATATAACCGTTGAAACAAAGGCTAATGAGTTAATAACTAACTATTAGAGTAATTTTCTCAAAAAAAATGTATAAAGAAGCAGAATTTCAAGGCTTTGTGTTTGGTTGAGCTCTTCCAGACACACTCGAGACTCTCGGGTGTGCTCTACGAGGAAGGAGCAACACTCGACGGCCCTTGTCTGTGCTGCAGTGCTGATGGAATAGGCGAAGGTGTTCCCTGAAAAGAGCCTTGGCGATAGTTGTACGCATTAACATCCCGGCAATGAGATTTTTTTAATGAGAATGTGTTGTTTTACTAAGGCGTAGGCTTTTGTAAGCGGTAGACGAAGGGAGCCCGCTAATCGCTGGTCACCAAAGGAAACGGAACCAGAGCACGCATCCCAGCCGTGCTCGTGCGTCGACCATGCTTCGGGACCTTGGTGTCCGTCGCCCCCTCTCGTGCTGGGAAGCGGATTTGGGCGGACTCGGCCATAGGCACATTGACGGTAGATTTGTGTTGACGAGTGTTTGATCTTCTTGCCCTTGCGACGATAGGGTTAAACACTTCCTAGCCCGAGGGACGTGTTTGCTCTGTCCCGCGTTATTTGTTGTGGAGGAAGGGGACGGCGGGGGACACGCTGGCCGCACAAAGGGCCTGAGCGCGGCGGGGGGAGCGGCGGGAGGGGACTGTGGTAAGAATGTGCAGGTGGTATTGACAGCCGCCGTCGCGTACTCTCAAACAAACCAATTTCGTTCCGAATCGCGCTCGGCACAGGCCTGTGTAGTTTGCGTGGCTGTGCTTCCTCTCCCTCCCTCCCTGCCCGCCGTTCCTTCCGGCTATAGGAGCTTTGGTGAGGTATTTACAGTTATATATGCGATCGTGGCCGAGGTGGATACAGGGACCACGGGGCTCCTCCCTATCTGGATCATTCCGAACGCCATTAGAAGCCATTACAGGGTGACAGACAATGATGAATGGCGATAGCGGAGACAGACAGCCCGTCAGGTGGACTTCCTGCTCGAAACCCTTCCTTTTAAGTCTCTCGGATCGCCCATGTGACTTGCGGGATAAAAATACTTGCTCCTCAGAGATACTTAGCACTTGGTGGGGGGGGGGGTGATAGAGCGGCCGGGATCCTCCTCCACAAGGCCCGCTTTCCTACACGCGGATGTCATAGCGAAATCAGGAACGCCTTAGGATTCTTATTTATAGACATGGTGTCTGTTACAGGTTTGCGAAATTGTAGAAGGGTATTTTGTTATCCTAGTAGTTAAGTTGGATAAGTAAACCGCAAAAGTTCGATTCTGGCGCTAAAATACACCCAAGGCTCTGTGCTTGCGCGAAAGAAAAGCCGGTCAAAATCGCCAAAAACAGCATTTAAAACCACCGGATTAAAACCCTTTGTAGGTAATTAAAGCCAGCGTTGTTGGACAGCTTGCAGCGTGCGTCCCACTCCTGCTCCTCGAAGCAAGATTACCCCTTCACTGGACGAATGGGAATCTGCAATCAGTGATTCCATGTCTCCGAACGTATAACAGTGACTCGTGTTCCCGAAGAAACGGATCACGACCAAGTGATATCTTCCCTCGATAGAACATGACTGACGCTAACGAAAACACGCTCATCACTGTGCGAAAGTTCTAAAGCCATAGCCTTGAAGAATCTGCCTCGAAAAGAGAACAAAGCCATGCCTGTGAGATGGATAGGAGTCGCCTATACTTTACGAATACACCCTTGTATATTGGACAGCTCAGATCAACTACGATGACAGCTAAGTTGGAGATTACTCCTAAGTTTTACTGATCCCCTCCGGCACGCCAGCTGAGATCTCACGACCAAGCATTGGCAGTGACCTCGTGAATATATAGGCCATGTTGTTATTGTCTGGTTAGTAGGGTTGGGAGCGACTGCATGTCTCGGCAACGTTATTCTTTTAAGCATTACGGATGACGATGGTGAAAGAAAGTTGATTTCCCACAGATTATGGTGACGAAAGACGGATGGGGAAGCAGACATATAATTGGCTGCGGCGACCTCGAAATTTATTTTTCTTTGGCAATACATGATTTGTCAATTAATCAATTAATATATCAGTTTTATAGCCACCCAATCTGTTCTGCGTCGTCCTATGTTTGTCTTTGTTTGTAGTTCAAGAGCCGAGTACTCAAGAGAATCCTTAGTGGGACGTCTAGACGAAAGACAACGCCTTAAGAGGGCATATAAGCGCTGCTTGGGTCAATTATTTCCCTAGTTACTTAGGTCACTTTAGGAAGAACTCTTGGTCAGTGTCCATCTCATCTATTCGTTGGTTTTCGTGTGTGTGTCTTGTTGTGTGTGGACAGAGGGGAGAGAGAGAGAAGAGAGGAGAGAGAGAAGAGAGAAATAGATTATTGTACAACGTCACGTTTTGGCCTCGCCACATGAAAAGGCGAGGTTAGACAGAGGAGAGAGAGAAAGGAAAGTAAATTTATTCCGAATCTTCCTTTTTCCTCACACCGAAATGGGCGAGAGAGAGAGAGAGAGAATATATATGGGAAAGTGAATTTACTCCGAATCCTCCTTTTTCTTCACACCTAATGGCAGAGAGAGTTGGGAGACGAGAGACGAGAGAGGAGAGAGAGAGAAAGATGGAGAGAGGAAAGAGAGAGAGAGAAAGAGAGAGAGAGAGAGAGAGAGAGAGAGAGATGTGTATGGGAGAGTGAATTTATTCCGCAACGTCCTTTTCACTCACACCGAAATGGGCGTGACCGGGAGGGAGGGCGGAGAGGGGAAAGGATTGAGGCGCGCACGGGAAGGGCAGGTACGGAGTGTCGAATATCCGGAAGTAGTTCGGATAACCGAATCGCCTTTCACAATTTAGCTTAGCCTGAGACGAAGTAAACAAATCCTCTCCTTCTCTATTCTCCTTCTATCTATATTTGTCTTCGTTAGTGTAGCCTCTTACGCTGCCGAGCTCCTGCTAGAAACCTGTTATCCTTCTCACGATACGTCCCCTCTTTTTTCCCCTGATGACTATCACTTTACTCTCTGCCCTTTCCTTCCTTCCCGTAGACCTCGCTTGCTCTTCCCCTGTTCTTGCTGCATTGCTTTTCCTGGGCTTTTATGCTTCATCGATACGCATGCATACACGTACACGTACACGCACATGCAAATGCGCACACACACACACACACACACACACACACACACACACACACACACGCACACACGCACACACACACGACACACACACACACTTACTCACTCTCTCGCGTCTCTATTTATATCTATCCTCTCTCCCTCTCTCCTCTCCCTCCGTTGCATCCTTAGTGATCCTGCCCCTTGGACTGCATTCCAAGTTCAACCCTTGAGGCACCAACCCTTAACCTCATGCGTGGACGCCGTCTCCCGTCAGCTCGTCCTCTCCCATCCCCTCTCCCCATTGTAGATTCTCCCTCCTCCCCTCCTCTCTCTCCGTCAATTCTCTCCTCTCCTCCCCTCCACCACCACTCACACCCCACCCCACCCCCGCGTTCGCCAGCCTGCCGCCCACACTACCTCCATAGTTTTTGATCAATGCTTTTCGAGTTGCTCATTCTGCATTACCGGAATAGCGATGCTGATTGATCGCCCCGGCTGGCTTGGAGGGTTTCTTCGCCTACTGCTTTTGTGTCTGTCTGTGGGAATCGGGGTCCCTGGTTGAGCAAGTCGTGAGGGTCTCAGAAAAAAATGTTGGTGGTGTCGGAGTGGCGTTAGGCCTTGGCGAGAACAGTTGCGGGTTTCGTTTGGAGTTCCGTGAAGAGGCGGAGACGGTGACGTCATGTTTGTGTCTGATGGCGTGACGTCACGTCCACTGCGAATCCCACTCGTAAAAAGCTATCGTGTTCCCACGCCGGGCACCACTTCATTTATTTTTTTTGTTTTTTTTTTTTTTTTTTATTCGCGTAGTGTATTCATCGGTTTTGATAGTTTTTTGCGTTGCCGTCGCGAGGTCCCTCGTGAGATATCAGTATACCTTTTAGGCTATTTGGCTGTTATGTTTATTTTGTGTTTTGTTTAAAAAATAACTTGGGGGGGAGGGTGGGGCGGGGGGGAAGAATAAGAAAAATAAAACAAAAATATAAAAAAAAAGAACATAATATTTTTTTTTTGTTTTGGCTTGGTTTAACAACACCTGCGGAGCTAAAAATACGAGGCTAACTACGCGTTACTGACCTCAGGTTTATACACTTGGACGCATTCTGAATCAAAGACCGGGATCTGGAGCGAAAAGAAGCCAGGTAACTTATTCTGCCAGCAGTTAGCACAGATTAATAAATGTCTTTACATCAATGGAATTTCTACTCTATTGTTAAGTTGCAGTCGGCTCTGGCCCCTCTGATGATGGTTTAATGCTTACTACAAAAATTAATATTTGCTTTTTGCTAAAGAATTTAGTTCATATTAGAGAATTACGGCGTTTCGAGTCGACCCTCTCGCGTTGCCCGCAGGAGAGCCCAGCCAGTCAAAGGTGTAACCCTCCGCCGGAACTGGAAATCGAATGAATATACCATCGATGTTTTTCGAGAAAATAAATATGAATAATATGAGGGACCGGAAGATAATCTATTTACACCTATAATTATCATCATTTGTGTGTTTGTGAAAGTGCGGCCCCGTCCGCCCCTCACGCCATCTGTTCTCTTCCTCTCCGCGCTCCCACTCACCTACGTAAGCCACCCCTTCCAACCCCCTCACCTCGTGTTGCCGCACCTACTCTCCCCCTCCTCTCCTCTCTGCAACACACCTAACTCGCCCCCTCTCTCTAACTCCCCCCCCCCACTCCCTGTGCTTCTCTACCTTACCTCGCCCCCTCCCTTTTCAACTTCCTCTGCCCAGCACCTACCTCCGCGTCTCTCTCCCCTCCCACTCCCAAACCCTACATGCTCAACACTACTCGCCCCCTCTCTCCCCTCAACCCCCACAGTCATTTCCCTATCTGCCTCACCTGAGCGTCGCGCCCCTCCCCTCCCTCCCATCCCCTCTGCCTCGGCCTCACTCGCCCCCTTTTCTCGTTCCACACAAACACTCCACTTGCAATCCACCTAACTCGCCCCCACCCTAACTTAAAAAACCTAATCCACTCTTGAAACACACTTCCTACTTTCACTTCCTTATTTAAAACGTGCAACCCCTGCATCTCCCCTTCCCCCCTTCCCTCCCCTCTGCCCACCTACTCCGCCCCTCCCTCTCCTCCCTCGGCCTCACCTACTCGCCCCCTCTCCCACTCCCCCCCTTCCCTCCCTGGCCTCACCTTACTCGCCCCCTCCCTTCTTCCCTCTGCCACACCTACTCGCTGTCTCTCTCCCTCCCCCCCTTCTCCCTTCTCCCCTCACTACTCCCCCCTCTCTCCCATCTCATTCCTCTACCGCCTACCCTTCTCGCCCTCTCCCTTCTTCCTCTGGCCATCCCTCTGCTTCTCGCTCTCCCCCTCCTCCCTCTCCCTCTGCCTCCTCCTACCTCGCCCCCTCCCTTCTTCCCTCTGCCACACCTACTCGCCCCCTCTCTCCCCCTCCCCCCTTCCCTCCCTCTGCCTCACACTACTCGCCCCCTCTCTCCCCTCCCCCCCTCTCCCTCCTCTGCCTCACCTACTCGCCCCCTCTCTCCCCTCTCTCCCCTCTCCCTTCTGCCTTACCTACTGTGCTTCCCTGTCTCACTCGAGTCCTCTTACCTTTGTCTCCCCAACTCTCCCTCAGTTTCCTCAGGCATCCGCACGCCCTAAATCTCTGCTAACTTTAAACTTAATTCACCGAGACATTCAGTCTTCTTCTTAATCTTCTCATCCGCCGCCACCTCCTCCTCCTCTTGATTAATTAAGGTTCGTCGCCCAGATCCTCCGTCTCTGTTGCCCCGCTAATTCACCAATATTTGCAGTGCAGTAGAATATCGTGGAGTGTTGGGATGGTGCATTGCTTCCTCTTGCCCCAGTCCTCATTTCATATTTGTCTGTTCGGCGCCGAATGTCATAACAGCACCCTCTTTGACAGTAGCACCCCGATGCCATTTTACGGCGTTAGAATACGATTATGTTTATGGTTGGAATGTTTTCAAGGTTCATTAAATGCACTCGTAGTCCATTGCAATTTTTTTTTCTTTTGTTTTATGAACATGACGATGGGTTCATGAAGGCCCTCCCGACACACGCGGGGCGGTGGCGGTGTTTGTTTTCCCGTCAGCTTATGGAGGCATTAAAGTTTGTAGGCTTCGTTAACCGTATCATGTTTGCTAGTCCTGTCCATATGGTAGATCACGTGTATGTGTGTGCAGCTGTTTATGCGGGACTGTTTTTTTTTATCGAATTTATTGTATATGTATTACGCGGAAGGTGTGTGCGTTAGAAGAATAGTGATGCAAGACGGTGTTGTTGCGTCTCGGCGATCAGGCAACCAGCCTTGAGGAGCTTTTATGGCGTCACCTCATTACGCGGGCAGCTCTGTCATCACAGAAAAATTACATACATTTCCGCGCGGCTTCGTCACTCCTTTATAGAGGTGATGGTGAACTCTCCCTCTCGCCGTTCTCCACCACGCCTTGCTTTGGGGATCTCTTTCGTTGAAGGTTTTTATTTGTCATCCTGGTGACATGTTCCGATAAGTTTTGTGAATAAAACTCCTCAGAAATGGCGTGCATGACGTCCCATTGATGGTTTAAGGTATTTACCCCAGACAGTAGTATGGCACTAAGAGAGAACAAGATAACAACAGAAGAGGACGCAGGTGCCTGGAACGTTACTGCTCAAGTCCCATTGTGTAGGCTTGCTTCCCCTCCCCCACACTACTACTATACCCCTCCCCCCGCATTACGCCCACATGGCACCCCTCGCCCGACACTTACACCCCATTCTCAGCTGCCCTTCCCTTGGCGTACTCCCTTCATCACTGCTACTTGACCATTACACGTTCTTTCGAATAATGGGAGTCGGTTTGATTTGATGAACCGACTTTCTGCTGCTGTGTTATTGTCTCTGTTATTCCGACGTTGTTATGTTACTTACGTTTGTTTATTTCTTTTTTCAGGTACGTTTTGGACGATTTGGGAGCTTGCTGACGGAAGGTAAATCCTCTGTGTGTAGTTCTTGAGATTTCGGTTTGTGTGGACGTTTCGTACCATGAGCTAAGGACAACAAAGTTCTTTCTCTCTTGTCCTTCGCATCTTTCCTCGGCGCCGCTGTCCATGGCTGTATCCTTGGCGTCCCCCTTTCAGCTTTATGTTCGCTCTGAGGCTGGCATTCATCCTCGGTTTCCAGCCCCGCCGTACCCACGCCATTCATTCTCACTCTTTCTCAGCAGCTTCGCGTCCCTTTAAATCCAGTCGTCGTCCCCCTCTGCGGGCCAGCCGCCCCACTGTACCCTGGTCCGCCGCCGCCGCACTTGTCGTAACCAGCTGGTGACAAAAAGGCTGAACCTTGCATTCCGACCGCGTGTGCATTGTCACCTCCCCCACCTCCTCCCTCCTCCACTCCCGTCTTGCCCACTTCCGCTGGCTTGCTTGCGGTTGCGCGCGTTCCTTTTTTCCTCTTGTATTTCATCCTCCTCCTTTTTTTCTTATCGCGACGAGGCCTGATTTTCTTCCGTCTTGCGTTGGTGTTTCGACCCACATCTTTTCGCGCCTGCCCGTCATCGCGTCCCTCGGCGGGCGGACGCGGCCTCTCGTACACCAGCAACGCCGCGCCCTCGATTCCTCTACTCTCGCACGCCGCCCATTTCTGGTCCACTCCATCATCATCAGAGGGATCAAGCGGTCATCACTCACGGCTCCCATCGCTAGGGGTCAGTGCTCTCGTCATCTTGCTGTCTTCTGGGTCGGTGGTGTGTGTGTACGCGGTAGACTCGACGGCATGGCAGAAGTCTCTCGTTAGGACGTCCCGCTTCATGGGATTGCTTACTTTGTTTTTTGCTTTTTATGTCATCTATCTCATTTCTCTCTCCAGTCCTTCTTCCCAGTTTCATTCCCTTTCCCTCACTTCTACGTTTGTTTTGCCTCCCCCTCATTCTCTCTTACTGTCTACCCTACTCCTTCCTTCTATTCGTTTCACCATCATGAGTGGGCGCTGCTATCAACATATGCCCTTCACATGTCCTGGCTCATCACATGACTTATGTATAAGATGCGTCGTCTGGGTTCTCTCGGACGGCCTGCTGCTTCTCCTCCTCCTCCGTCCCCAAATCGCCTCCGCCCCACATTCGTCAGACGCCCTTTTTTTGGGCCACAAGAAGCGCTCGGCCACGATTCACCAGATTCATTCATCGTCCGCATGACCTCAGTTGAGCTAGTTTGCGCGCCCACTCTCATTCTGTCCGCCCCCTCCTCCCACCCTCCGCTGGCGCTCCACTACTCACCAGCGAAGGACGTCACGTAATGGACAGTATAGAAAGTGACATTTGAAAACTACCTTAACTTTTGCTGCTTAAATCTTGTCAACGGATAGACGGTTTGTGACTATTCAGTTTTGGTTTGCCAGGCTTGGAGGAGATGGCATCTTAGGGCAGTGCTGCCACTCACCAAGTGTATGTGACAATTAGAACTGCCTGCGTCTTACCACATGCCAGCCATTCTGCTTTTGGTGTCGGAGGTTTTTATGTTCTACAAAAAGGCGCGCACTCCAGATGTCAAGCTGCTATGGTGCCATGGCGAACACGTGGGCGGGTCGGCATTTGGCACCCGCTCTGGGAAAGGAGATGTCCACGTTCAGGTCCCCGGCGCAGGTGTAGCAGAGTGAGCTACCTGGAAGCGTGTAACCTGTTCTGTGTCTGGGCCAGGTGCTGGGACCGGCGCCGAGACCTTGAGAAGGGTAGAACAAAGTACCCTCGGCTCCCCCCTCCTCCCCTTCCTCCCCCGCGCCCTGCTTGTCCTCTGGGAGGAACGCGCCGGGTAACGCATTCGGGCTCAGCGATTGGTGTCCGGAAAAAGCTGGATTAGGAGATAGAAGGATGGGAGAGAGAGAGAGAGAGAGAGAGAGAGAGAGAGAGAGAGAGAGAGAAGAGAGAGAGAGAGAGAGAGAGAGAGAGAGAGAGAGAGAGAGAGAGAGAGAAATTGTTGTTAGATATTATAAACGTTTTTTAAGGCACGTAGTTGATAGCACCAGACCCTTCTAGTTCTTTGTTGCAGAAACGTCGTCAGAGGATACTTGGTACCATCTCTCGTGTTTCTCTTGGCCTCAGAACAAGCGAAACAAAAAGCAGCGTTGCCGTGCGCCCGCGTGTGAGGGCCGGGGTATGCTGCCCCACAACGTCATTGTAGCTCCTCATCAGTGCTGCCTCATGCCACAAAACTCGCCGCTGCTCATTATCTCCCGGACGCTGTGCTGAAGACGTGGCCTGCTCCTTGTCACGCGCCGCTGCGGGTGCCTTTGCTGTTGCTGAGGCGAAAAGTTTCTGATGCAGCCTGGGAGTTCGGCTTGCATTTCGAGTCGCGCCTTGCAAGGAGTATTGACCGAGTAGTCCGGCCTCACTGCGTCGTTTCTTAATGGCACCTGCACTTTCTTAGCGCCTTCGCCCGCGAGTGCACCGTGGTCCGAGGCTAGACCGGCCGTTAAGACCGAACGCTGACCAGGCTCCGGGGGTATTTCGTCTCCTAAGCGGCCGCCTCTTCGCAGTGCTGAACCCCGCCCTGCTTATTCCCTGGGTCTCTGCTCACTCTTTCTCTTCTGGGCGCAGCAAGCATGACAAAACCCGTTATGTATGTGTAGCGTCAGCGTAACCCGTGTCTATCTATATATTTATTTGATATGTGGGTGAATAAAATGAAGTATGACCAATAATGGTCTGGTAATAGCGTTGTTTCTTGTTCTGGTATTTCGTCCAGCATAAACAACTGTGTGGATTTTGGTGATTTGACGTTGGTTAATGAATCCTGTTTTCAGAGCAGTCGACGTGACTGACTGACATGAGGCTCGAGACCCTCCATAACGCCGACATGCTCTGTCACTCTGGGAAAATGGGGAAACGAGGGGAAGCCGTATCATGTTGGAGAGATTTTATATTAATGGGATCCCGCACGGTTGCCCTGGCGGGTGAGCTTGGATTGATACCGCATGCGGCAAGCAAGAGATGCGGCCGATTTGGGTATGGAGGCAGGGAGGGAGGAGGAGGGTGTGGACGGGGGAGGAGCTGCATTTGAAGTGGCGGAGGGCAGGGCCGGGGATGAGGGTGTGAGAGTGAGAGGAGCACAGCTCAAGAGGCTGCAACTTACTCGAGTGGCGATCATCATCTGTCAGGGTTCCTTGTACGGCGCTGGATCAGCTCTCACTGACTCACCTCCCTTCACCCTTCACCCTCTCGCCCCGGCCCTGCCCCCGCCCACCCACCGCCACTTGAAGGGAAAGATTCACATCCGCGTGCGAGAGGGCGGGGGGGGGGGGGCGTGCGGGTCTCCTACCAGAAGGGTTGGAGATTCGGGATTATAGAATTGTGCAGCGAGTCGTACGGCGCCGCGTTGGGGGAATCCATCATGTATGAAAGACTAAACATTTTATTAGAAATGAGAGTGGCTCCCGTTCTGTGTCCCGCGGATATGTTACTTATTCAGTATATATATTCGTGTGTATAAGTATATTTTATGGATACTTGTGAATGATGCATAACAAACACTTCCTGTTATTGGCGTTCAAGCATTACGGTTCAGCCTTTTGTCCTATGTCCGTCTGTCTGAATTTCGTGTTCGGATTTTATCGCGAGACCCACACAATCTTGTAAATAGATGGCGTAAATACACGTTTTTAAAACGAAAGAATACTCTTGCTGTGTTACAGAAAGACTGAAACCTAGTTTCTACAAAATAGGGTTATTAAAAAGATTAATTCCAGGTGGATTTCGTAACAGTTGTACCATAGAAACCTATTTTTGTGTGTGGCGTTTTTTTTTTTTTTTTTTTTTTTTTTTTTTTTGCTATTGTATTAGAGCAGCAGCGTGGGTCAGGTCAGTTTGGCGAGGCGGACAAGGCCTTGGCAAGGACTCGCTGCGCCGCGTCCCGCCGTTACCATGGCGACGACTGGGCGGGGATGTTATTAACAAACAGCGGTGTGTCTTTCGCCATACCGTTCAGCCACCGTCGCCCCCAAAGTCCGCCTCTGCGCTGATCGCTAGCTCTCCACACCGCTGCGGATACTCATAAAGTTGGTAATATCCCTTATACCTCTTGCTCCGCTCCGGTCACTCGCCTTCCTCGCCGCCCTCAGCGTCGCCGGCGGGGATACGCGAACGGGCGAGTGTTACGTAACGCTGCTCTTGATGAAGATGTTGCATGCAAGTGTAATGCGATCTGCATTGGACCCGCATTGGGAGAGGCGAAAGGCTCTTATTAACTATTATAGGACTCGACGTGTGACGATGATCCACGCGGCGTGACGAATTGTGGGGAAGAATTAATGGGGGGAAAAAAGTGGACAAGAACAGAGAAATTCAGACAGACATATATAAAATGCACAAAGTGGGGAAGGCGGACGCAATCAAAGACATCCTTAAAGAGAGAACGGCGTTATCTTTAACCTTGATCTGTCCTGAGAAGGCGCATCCTTTTCCTTTCATAATGTCTCCGTCACTTTTTGCGTTTCCGCTGCGTGATGTCAAAGTACGTTACACATTTCCCGGAATTTTCAGTCGCGTTTAGTCTTGTTTTAGGAAATGTATTCATTTGCTTTGTTCTTGATATTAAAGCCAGTCGCTTAATGCAGTATGTTGATGTCTGTGGTGGCATAACAAGCCTTGTTTTTTCAAATGGTTCTCGTGCAGCCGGCCAGACCGCCGATGGCAAAAAGTGCATAGCCTTATTGTCCCCGTGTACACGCGCTCGCCTTTCTCGCTCTCGCCCTTCCCGCCCCTGCCCCTCGGCGCGTCCCTCGCTCTCACTCGCACCCTACCTTCCCCTCGAGTAACCCAAGGCGCAGCTGGTGGTTGTGTTTACGGCAGTCTCCGTGCAGGTGGCCGCAGCTGCCCACGCCCCCTTAATCCGTCCTCCTCACAAATTCCCCGATCTCACCACGTTATTTATGGCGAATTGGCCGTTACTCTGCGAGTATGCGCTCCGTTGATTAACATATTCGCTTTTTACGTCTTAAAAAAGTGGTTTCAGCGAGGACGCGAGGGTGTTATTACTTATTTACGCTACAATCTTTTTTTTACCGATTGTTTTCGACGAAGATATCGTGTACTTTTTTTAATATTCAGATCGGTCATAATATGGTGTTATCGGTCTCTCAGACCGTGTGTGGCGATGTGATTTTCACGGAGATAAGCCGTGTCCATCACACTCCCTGCCCTCTCCCTCCTCCTCCTCCTCCTCCTCCTCCTCCTCCTCCCCTCTGAGGCGGTTGCTGACATCTGACACATGTGACATCTTTGAACCAAATGTTGGCCCACGCTGAGCCGTCGGTGTCAGTCTTGCCACCTTCGGAACACAGCGCCCAATAACACGCTTTTGTTTGTTGGGCGGGGGAGTCCTCGAAGCCCTGGGAATGAGAAAGGAATTTGAGTTTGTGTAGACGCCTCCGTGAAGAATATATAGGATTACGTAAGAGACGAAATTTGATAAGCGTTCTTCTGCAGCTCCTCGGTCGCTTGACAGATTTATTGAGGCGTGGAGGGCGAAGTGTGAAATTGTATATAAATACCCTCTTCCCTCTTCCTCTGTCTTCTCTTTTCTCTCTCTCTCTCTTCTCTCTCTCTCTCTCTCTCTCTTCCTCTCTCTCTCTCTCTCTCTCTCTCTCTCTCTCTCTCTCTCTCTCTCTCTCTCTCTCTCTCTCTCTCTTCTCTCTCTCTCTCTCTCTCTCTCTCTCTCTCTCTCTCTCTCTCTCTCTCTCTCTCTCTCTCTCTCTCTCTCTCTTCTCTCTCTTCTCTCTCACTCACTCAGTACCAGATTTTCCACATCTATGTTTTTGACCATGCACGCACACAAAAGATTTGAGTGAAGTTTTCTCTTAACCGTTTGGCATTTACACATCCGGGACGAGGTAGCGTGCAAGATCGGGGACAGAGGCCGTGGAAATATCTTGCGGGGTCCGGAAGAAGCCAACAAACACATCAGCAAGAGAGAGTTTTTGCCTTACATTTTCTCGACGCCCAGCTTGCCCCGGGGTGTAATTCGCACGAGCAAGATTATCCCAGAGTACTGCCGGGGCTTCGCGAGTTCGGAGCCAGAAGAGCCAGTTGTACTTTCGAAAAAAAACGCAGCGACTCGGCACAAATACGAGACGAAGGGGATGGGAAGAGGGCACAGCCGAAGGAGGTGCAGTTCATACCCAAGCTTGAGATTAAGGCTCACGAAGCCGTCGTCCTCCTGCTAGAAAGCTTGAGAACGCTGTGAGGAATTCTGGGCACCGCCGGCAGAAAGGAAGTGATAGTCATGAAGTTGCAACGGCAGACAGCGGCAGTAGGGAGTAGATCGAAGGTTGACAGCCCAGGAAGCAGTTCATTGCAGGGTAATGCCCTCAAGATCTCCCTCACGACATGAAAGATCGACCGGCATGCGGATGGCGTGAGGAAGACATGCGCAGGAGGAGGAGAGAAGGATTAGGAAAGGGGAGAGGAGAAGGAGCGAAGCAGGAGGTAGACTGATGAGATAAAAGATAATAATAATAATAATAACATAATAATAATGATAATAATAATAATAGTAATAGTAATAACAACAACAAGAGACAGAGCAGCGGAATGCACAGAAGAGAACGCGTACCGTTATTCGTTATAACTTTATTTTGACCATATATATTTTTACGAAAATAGCCAATGATGCACTTTCGCGCACTGAATGCCACGAAAGCGAAGAAACCGAACCACCGAAAGGATCCCAGAAAACGTGGAAAGTTGATAAAATGGAAAGACCATTTTCCCAACCGCGCTCTCATGAGGGGAAAACAGGGAGCAGAGAGAATGGAAAAGCCCGCCTGCGTATGGATGACAGCATTGTGTGTTCAGTACTGTGTTTTCGCATCCATTCAATTACTGGTGTTTGTTTAGTCGAAATGTGCCAGGGTATGTGCCTGGGTTTTGTCCAGGCAGAAAGGACCGAACCGCATACGCTCCACGCTATGAATAATTAATGTTTTTTGTCCGATCATAATTGAAACGCTGTCTGATGTGAATTAGATTATATTACGTTCATCAGAAGGCTTGTGGGCGCATAAGTACTTTATTTGGATATACACAATCGCCGTATGTGCTGGCGATTTTTTTTTTATATGGCAGAAGAGTGGGATGGATGGGGGAGGTGGATAGATGGATAAGTGAACTGATGGATGGATGCCGACATTTGTGATGTATTTTTAATCACTTGTATGCCTACATACGGGTATACATACATACGCATACTTATACGAATACATACACACATACATAAATACACATTTACACGTACACACACATACATACACACACTCGTACATATTTACACACAATACATACAAATTTTGCACACACACATACATACATACATACATACATACATACATACATATGCATACATAAACATACAGACACACGTATACATGCATACATACACACGAGAGGAAGGAGAAAAGTTGGGGGAAAAATAAGAGAGAGAGAGAGAGAGAGAGAAGAGAGAGAGAGAGAGAGAGAGAGAGAGCGGAGGAGGAGGTAGCAGGAGGACGTTGGATGGGATAGGATGAGAGAAGGATTGTACGTGTTCCCTGGAGCATGATGGTCAGTGTGATTCTCCCGGTCACACGGAAACACTATCTTCACCACCATTGTTCCCAACTGCTTTCTCCGTTCTCTGTCACAACACTGGGTGGTTTTGGGTTGATAATGGGGAGTGTCCTGAGTTGTGAGTTGTGATGAGGAGGATGGTTTTGTGTTTTTGCGTTTTTGTTATTATTTTTGTTGTTGTCATTGTTTTTATTGTTATTATTTCTCTTTCTTGTTATGGTGGTGGTGGTGGCGATGACGATCTGCATTTGGAAACTTACTTATTTGTTGATTTAAGTATTTTTATTTTGATCCAGCAGGAGAAATTTGGTCCGTTCAGCGTTAGCTTACGTGCGACGGTTCTGTTCCAACGGTGAGCCTCGGGTGTCACATCTCTGCGGGGGGCGTGCGGGGATGGGGGGGGGGGTAGCTCCCGTATTGGTGGTTCCCTCCCCACCTTCCTCCTCCTCCTCCTCCCTCCTACTCCTCCTCCTCTTCTTCTTTCCTCTTCATCATCATCCTTCTTCCCCCTCCTTCTTCCCCCTTCCCTCTCCCTCTCTCCTCCTCCTCCTCCTCCACCACCCCCTTTCCCAGTGTATTGTCTGCCGCGTTTGCTAATTCGCGTTTTGACATGTTCCGGCGTCTGTCATGTTATTCGTTATTAGATGCTGTGTTTCTGACCCGACCTGGGCGCCGTTTCGCTGCGACCGCCTTTTGTTGATATTTGTCTGTTTCTGTCTTGTCTGTCTGTCTGTGTGGTGAGGGGTAGGTGAAGGAGTGAAGGAGTGTCACATGAACTGGGAGAATAGCAGAATAACCTGCATGAAAATATAACCGTTAATTAGGCAGTTTATATATATATATATATATATATATATATATATATATATATATATATATATATATATATATATATATATATATATATATATATATATATATATATATATATATGTATGTATGTATGCATGCATGCATATATGGAGATTAGATTCAATAAACCATCATCATCATCAATATCAACATCAGCATTATCAGGAGGACAGTGCTGGTGTACACGGGCCTCCGCCACCGCCCCCGCCTCCACCGCCACCGCCACCGCCACCGCCACCGCCGCATTTACATATGAAAGCAGGCGACGGAAACGCGATCCGCGGCTTTGGCACGGCGGATGGCGGGCGGTATAATTGGCGCGGGGCGTAAGCGCATTACGGCCGAGGCAATTTGTATCTTGGCGTTGCAGGAGGTGGAGGCAGGGGAGGGGGGTGGGTGGATGGGTGGGTGGAAGGATAGGTGGTGGATTGGTTGATGGAGGGGGAGGGATCGGTGGGGGGGGGGTTGGTATGTGGTTTCTTTATTTCTGTTTGATTTTTGGATCGATGTCAGGCGCTTTGTCATTTTTTGGAGTCTCGTTCAGGTTCCTTTTATATTTATATTTTCTCACAGAATTCCGGTTTCTCTCTCTCTCTCTCTCTCTCTCTCTCTCTTTAATTTATCTTCCAAAGTTATCCCTGTTTCCATGTCGCCTTGCAGTTACATGGAAATACTCGCTTTTTTTTTTTCAGTATCGCCTTTAGCTCCTCCTCCCTCTATTACAGAGAACCGCCCTTACCTTACCCCCACGCCTCCCAAATCCCAGGTAATCTCTGTGTTAAACTGGGTCCTGCCGCGCTCCTGCCAGGTGTGTGTCGGTAGTTCACACACGGGGGGATCTACACCCTCTAAGAACTCCTGTGTTTCTGTTGTTTTATTTTTATTATTTGATTATCATCATTGTTATTGTTGTTATTATTATTATTATTATTATTATTATTTATCATCATCATATCATTATCATTGTTGTTGTTTATTATTATTATTTTAGTTTTAGGTCTTATTTGTTTGTTTACTGTTTTTTTTTTTTTTTCTTCTTCTTCTTCTTCTTGGGATAAGTCGATAGGCGGCTCCTCTGATAGTACCGCTCTTGCAGTTGTTTGGTCGCGATGCTGCCCTTTAATGCTCGAAGCGAAGAGTGCGAGCCGCGTAGATGTAAAACTTACTGTGTGTGTGTGTGTGTGTGTGTGTGTGTGTGTGTGTGTGTGTGTGTGTATAAAGACACATGTATACACTTACACATATATATTCATATAAATACACTTACCCGTTGCAAACTGGCTTGGGAGACTTTCAACCATCAAGGGTTATTTAGGGGAACTAGGTGTAAAAGCTGAGTATAAAAGGCGGGTGTTAGGTCAAAACAGCAGCACAAGCTTTGATGTCAATGTTACACCTAAAGTGGCTCTTGAGGTCTGCCCCCTCCCCGTCTCCCGCCCGCCGCTACCTCTCCCCCTCCTTCTCTTCTTCCTCCTCCTCATCTGCATCATCGTACTCCTCCACTCACATTCTTCCTTCTTCCCTCCCTCCTTAGCCTCTCAGTTTCACTCCCTTTGTTCTTCAGTTTTTCTTCTTATTTGCCTCTCACTTTCCCTCTTTCCCTCACACTTATCCCCCCTCCCTCTTTCTCTCTTTTTCCTTCAACTTTCCCTCCCTCCTCTTTCTCTCCTTTTCCTCCCTCTTTCTCTCTCTTTCCCTCTCACTTTCCCTCCCTCCCCTCATTCCCTCTCACTTTCCCTCCCTCCCTCTTTCTCTCTCTTTCCCTCCCTCCTTTCGACGCGTCCCCCTCCACCCCCGCTATCGCTTTCCTCCTTTGACACGGTCTACCTATTGTTTACTCTTTTCACAGGTTTTTCCCCGTAGCGCTATTTTATGATAATTGGCTCTTCCGCTTCCTCGAGGCGTGCGGGCACCTGGCTCTCCTCTGGCACTGCCCCCCCCCCTCTTCCCCTCCCCGCTTTTTTCCGTAGGCCTAACTCGACCGCGGTGCCAGCCAGGCCCCTGCCTAGGCCGCGTGGAGGTGCCATAAGGACGATAGTGCCCTATAAAGATGGCGTCGTAACTCCTTTATGGCCATCCTCGCCAGTGTTGGAATTATCGTTTGGGTGTTTTTGTTTGGTTGTTTCTCTGACAGGTCCAAATTGTGTTTGTTTGCACTGGTGTGATTTTTTTTCCTCTTTGGTTTCATTAGCTGGGGAGGTCGCCTTCTTAATGGAATGTCAATCTATCCCTCTCGCTTTCTCTCTTTCTCTTTCCTTTTTTCTCTCTCTCTTTCTCTTTCTCTCTCTCTCTCTCCCTCTCCCTCGCTCTTTCCCCCTCTCCCCCTCTTTCCCTTCTATGCCGTCCTCCCTCACCGCGTGTCTCTCATCCAGCTCTCCATCTCCCTCACTCTCCCTCTTTTTGTTCCTTCCTCTATCCCTCACCCTCCCTCTTTTTAATTCTGTCCCTCTTCTCTCCTCGTATTGGTGTCTTTACCCAATTCTCCAAAAACCAAGGATATAGATCACGTGGAAAGAGGGAAATGAAGACAAAGAACAGAGGATAGAGCGCTGTACGGTGTTATTAATTTAGCCTCGGGGTCTCGGCCAGATTAATGGCGTTGCACAATTTCTGGCGCCCTTATCTCGCCCTCCCCTTCTTCCCTGTCCAGCCCGTGTCCTTGCCCCCCTTGCCCTTTGTCCCCTCGATTCTCTTCCCTCCTTGCCCTTTCTCGAGGACTCTGATCCCCTTTCCTTGCGTCGAGGCTTTAATCCGTAGTCCCTAGTTCCTGGTCCCTGCGCCCATGTGCTGTGGGTTTGTGTCCCTTGGCCCCTTGTCCCTTGCCTCTAGTGCTTTGTCCGTTGAGCCGCCCCGCCCCTTTTCCCGAGAGTCTTGCCCGCCCGCACAACATTGCATCGCGGGCTGTACTCTCGCATTAACGTGGAACCGAATTACAACTTCCGCGAAACCGTGCCGAAGCGCTGCCGCCGTTCTTGACACGCGGCTGTGCGTTCCCGGTATTACATTTCCTGCTACAGTTACTTCTGATTATTCGCCGAAATTAACTCATTATTCTCGGTTTCGCTCCCTGTATTTTTCTCTCTCTCCCTCTATTCTTCTTTCTCTTTTTCTTTCTTTCTCCCTCTCCTCCTCCTCCCCTTTTCGTCTCTCCTCGACATGTTTTTATTCTCGGTTTCGCTCCGTTTTTTGTCTCTCCCTTATTCTTTTTCTCTTTTCTTTCTTTCTCCCTTTCCTCCTCTCCCTTTTTCGTCTCTCCTCATATTTTTATTCTCGGTTTCGCTCCTTTTTTCTGTTTCTCTCCTCCCTATTCTTCTTTTTCTTTTTCTTTCTTTCTCCCTCTCCTCCTCCTCCCTTTTTCGTCTCCTCGACATGTTTCCTTTATTGTATCCTCTTTTTTTTACTCTTATTTTTTCTTGTCCACGTAATTCCTCCTCCAGGGCTTGTTCCAGGCCGTAAGCCTCACCGAGACAAGACCTGGTCTGCCTACCCCATCACCTGCTAATCTAAAAATTCCTCTCCCTCCCCCCTCCTTCCCTTCTCCCCCTCCTTCCCTTATCTCCCTACTTCCCTTCTCATCCTCCTTCCTTTATCCCCCTTTTCTCCTTTTCTTCTCCTTCCCCTCCCCCTCCCCCTCCACAAAGAAGTCATCGTTTCCTTTGCCTCCCTCTTCTTCCTAGCACTAAAACTCCCTCCTTCACCCCTCCTTCACCCCCAAGAACCGAAATACCCTCCTCCCTTAGCCAGAGATGTTTCACTCCCCCCTCCTCACAACCTATGCCCCTCCTTACCCCCATCCCCCCCCCTCCTCCGACTCTCCCCATCAGTGTTTCCAGCCATCCAGCCCCTGGAACTCTGACCGGCCTCTTCTTGTTATTTCAAGAAATTGGTAAGACATTCACGATCACCCCTCCCCTCCTCCTCCTCCTCCTCCTCCTCCTCCTCCTCCTCCTCCTCCTCCTCCACTACGGGTTCCTTTTGGTCCTCTCTTCTCTCTCTCTCTCTCTCTCTCTCTCTCTCTCTCTCTCTCTCTCTCTCTCTCTCTCTCTCTCTCTCTCTCTCTCTCTCTCTCTCTCTCTCTCTCTCTCTCTCTCCCTCCCTCCCTCCTCCTCTCTCTTTCCCTTCCCTACCCCCTACCTCTTTCCCTACCTCCTACCTCTTTCCCTTCCCTACCTCCCACTCTTTCCCTTCCCTCCTCCCTACCTCCCTCCCTTCCCTCCTCCTCTTCCCTTCCCTCCCTCCTCCTCTCTCCCTCCCTCCCTCCATCCCTCCCCTCCCTCTCTCCCTTCCCTCCTTCACTCCCTCCCTCCTTCCTTACCTCCCCATAACTCCCATCCTCCCTCTCCTTCTCACTCCCCTTCCTCCCCTCCTCCCTCCTCCCCTCCTCCTCCCCCTCCCCTCTCCCTCCCCTTCTCCCTCTCCCTTCTCCCTCCAATCCCTCTCCATATCCGTCTCATTCTTCCTCATTCTTCGTCTTTTTTTTCTCTCTCTCTCTCCCCTGAGCATCCAGCCAACCAGCGCCCCGAGTGGTATCAGCCAATGGGAGGCGGCGCGTGTTGTTTTGTGACGAAACTGTATTACGGAAATGTGTATTGAATGGAGGAAACAGCGATTGGTGTTTGTTTGTTTTTGTTTTGGGATATGCGGCACATTGTCGTTTTTTTCTGAGTGTGAATTCTGCTTCTTTGTGTCGTATCGTAATCTCCTAATTGTTGTTGTTGTTGAGTTTTTTTTTGTTGTTTTTTTATTTAATCGTTATGCCTTTTACAAGCAAACTGTTTCCCCCTTTTCCCCGTAGTTGATTTCCTGTGCCTTTTCTTTCCCTTCTTCCCTCCCTTGCTCGCCATCCATCATCCTGCCTCCCCCCTCTCATTCTCCCGGGCTTTCCCCTCACTTCCTATTCCGAGCATTGCTTTTCTCCCTCGACTCTCTCCTCCTGCCTCTCCCCTCCTCCTCCCTCCTCCACCGGTCTCCCTCTCTCCTCCTGCCTCTCCCTGCTCCCCTCCTCCTCCTGTCTCTCCCCTCTCTCTCCTGCTCTCCCCTCTCTCCTCCTCTTCCTGCCTCTCCCCTGCTCCTCCTCCTACATCTCCCCTGCTCCTCTTCCTCCTCCTCCTTCTGCCTCTCCCCCTCTCCTCCTCTCCTCTCCCCTCTCTCCTCCTCCTCCTCTCCTCCCTCTCTCCTCTCTCTCCCCTCTCTCCATACTCCTCCTCCTCCTCTCTCGCTGCCTCTCCCCTCTCCTCTCCTCCTTCTCTCCCCTCTCTCTCCTCCTCCTGCCTCTCCCCTCCTCTCCTCTCCCTCCTCTCCCCCGCTTCTACCCTATTCCTCTCCATTCCTCCCCTATCCACTCCTCACGCCTCTCCTTTCGTATTTTTGTCGGCGTTCTCATTCCTTTTCCTTCTAACCCATCCCCCTTTTTTCTCTTCTCTCTTTCCTTTCACTTTTCTCTTCCTTTCCTTTCCGTCGGTATTGCCTCCTCCTCTCCTCTCTTCGCTCTCCTTTCCCTTACTCTCTTCTCTCTTCCTCTTCCCTCACCCTCTCTTTCCTCCCCCTTTTCTCGATCTCTTCCCTTCCCTTTCCTCTTCCCCGTCCCCTCTCCTTCCCTTCCCCTCTTCCCTGTCCCCTCTTCTTTCCCTCCTCTCTTCCCTGTCCCCTCTCTCCTTCCTCTTTTTTTTCTTTCTTTTCTCACTCTCCTCGGTTCTTTCCCTCCCTCGCCCGCTACCACGAGGTCGGGTTTAGTAAGCAGTTCCGGGATTATATAGAGCTTGGCGAGGGAGAAGTTCGGGGGGCGTTGACGGGGCCTTTAGAGTGCGGTAGGGGAGGAGGAGGAGGAAGGAGAAGAGAGAAGGAGGAAGAGGAGGAAAGAAGGGGGAAGGATGAGGAGAGGAGAGGAGGGGGAAAGAAGGGGGAAGGGAGTGAGAGAGGAGGAGGAGGGGTAGGAAAGAGGGAGAGGGGAGGGAAGAGGGAGGAAGGAGGGAGGAGGAGGAAGGAGGAGGGGAAGGAAAAGGAAAGAGGGGGAAAGGGAATGAGGGAGGAGGAAGAGGAAGAAGGAAAGAGGAAAGAGGGGAAAGGGAATGAGGAAGGGAAGGAAGGGAAGGGGAGTGAGAGCCAGAGAGAGAAAGAAAGAAAGGTATAGGGAGAAGGGAGAGAGAGAGATACATGCAGATGAAGGAAAGGAGTGGAGGAGGAGGGAAGTGAGAGACAGAGACAGACAGGCAGAAAGAAAGAAAGAATGGGAGAGGGAGAGAGAGAGACATGCAGATGGAGGAAAGAAGCAAGTGTTAGAGAGTGATAGAGAGAGAGAGAGAAATAAAGAAAGAGAGAGAGAGACTTATGATAACGAGGGGAAGAAGAGTTGAACTGTCAGGCAATCAAGCAGCTGTTGAGGAAGTGGAACGGCAGAACGTAAGTTGAGTGAATGTCTGGCTAACTAATCAATACTTTGCTCTGGGATGGACGAAGAAGGGGATTGAGGCGGCGAACACAGGATGGGGGAGGATGGCGACCCCCGGAAGGCGAGGGACGGGGCCAAGGAAGCAAGGGGAAGAAACGCGGGGAGACGCTGGCGAGGGGAGAGGGCCGTCTTGAGGGAGGGAGAGAGAGAGAGAGAAGGGGGAGTGAAACGCGGTGGGGGTGGGGGTTACGCTGTGTGGAGACGGTGCCGGAGAATGGTTATGGGGGGAGGGGTAGATAGAGGGGGCGGGAGGGACAGGGTGCCAAGAGCTTCATCTATGTAGAATAGAGATCGCGTCTTATAAAAATGATAATAATAAAAAAATGGTAGGTGTGAACTATTTTTTTTTTATCGTACTTTTAGAATATTCCACTCAAAAAATAGATTTAGTAACATTACATTTAAAGACCTACAAGAAATACTTCATATTTTAGTCATATTATGAATGACATTGCATTGAAGATATGTAAAAGCACGGCCAAGTGCATAGAGATGCTTAGAACATGTCACTGATGAAATGATAGCGGCTAAAGGAAATGGCTCGTGGCATGTGCTGGTGCGCCGGGCTTTGTAATCTTCCTCGGCGACACGTGTTCGAAGTGGTTCCGGAAGTTGGAGTTAAGGCCGGTGATATTAAGCAACCGACGGAGGATTATTGAAATGTTTGATGGCTGTCCGCGGAACCAAGTCAGGAAATTGGACAAGGATATCTGTGTCTGTGGTATTCTGTAATTGCGGGCGTCGCGCGGTGCCGCCTGGATTCGGCGGCTGTGCGCCTGAAGCCTCGAGCTGGAAGCCCCCAGCAGTGCCCCTTGATGAGTGTACTCGCGGGGCTGAAGGGAGGCGTAATGAACCAAGAGTTTACTTGCGAGTGAAGTTCTGGTAATGAGGGGAGAGGGCCATCAGGGCCAAAAACGAGGGGAGCCGCCTGGAAGGGTCGCCGCCCGTGATCGTCTAAGGTACCGTGGATTGTGTGGCGGTTAAAGGGCGCCATCAGTTACTTGTTCGGGCCGTAACGGTGACTGGCGCTCTTGTGTTCACGACCTCGGAACCCTCGCAGGTTAGGGGGCCTCTCATTATACGGTGGCGGGGGAAGGGCGGCTGCTCACTGCCCCGGGATGATGGCCATTGTCCAGGGAATGAGCGCGGCCCTGGAAGACGTGGGAGGAGAGAGGGGCCCCGATGTCTTCAGCATTTCTGATTCTAGACGCTTCCTCTAGGCCTAAATGCGTTTTCACAGAGTTCTGTTAATTATTTTGTACATGCAAGGGGGCGCGTCTCAGTTTCCAAGAAGTTAGGCAATTTCGTGATCTTCTCGAGACAGTCTTCTAAGTTAATAAGCAAGAACATAGGAACGGCCCGTAATTCACTGAGGGCAAGTATTTTTAAGCCTTTGTTTTCTTGGGCAGAGACAGTTGACTTAGGTTTTCTTGAGGGGAGGGGGTGAGAAAAAATGGAAAGGGCCTTTGTAAACTTGTAGGTGTGGAACGTTAACTTCACAGTTATATACCTTGGGTGCTGTGTGAGACTTTAATTGCCAGCGCGGAGGTGTGGGCTGTCTGCGCCGGCAGAAAAAGGCGCAGTGAAACAGTTCCCTGCTGACAGCCTGCCACTCCCCTGAGTCAACGCCAGTGCGGAAACAATAAAACAATTACAGCCGCTCGCCATTTCTCCTCCGCGGCGCCAGTGATCTTTGGGAGAAATATGGGTGCTCTGCTCGCTGTCGGTGGCGAGTGCAGAAAATAGTAGAGGGTACATATACATTTGTAAATGCCTGCACATCCATTGAAATACATGTATGTATATATATTTTTTTATTTCTTATTTTTTATAAACGTCCCAACATCTTTTTGTTTTAGAAGATCTAGGTCCTACTGAGCGCCTTATCGTAGGCTGTTGTGATCAGGAAACTCCCGAGAGACTGATGTGTGCCGGCTTCTTTAGCTCTTCGCTCATCCTGCCGTGACGCATCGGAACTCCAGCACCCCGTGGGAGTCGGCGGAGGAGAGGAGAGCGGGAAACTAAAGGGTCTGTGCGCGTTATGTTGGGGGAAGGGAGATTTAAACTGACATGAGCGTGGAGAGGGGGGTTCGAGCTGACCTGGAAGCGGAGGGGATTTTTAAGCTGGCAGGAGTATAGAGGGGATTTCAGCTGACATGAAAGTGGAAGGCATTTAAGTTTACGAAAAAGTGAGGGGAACTTTAGCTGACATGAAAATAGAGGGAATTCAGGCTGGCACGAGAGAGAGAGAGAGAGAAAACTGAAGCTGACCAGAGGGCGGGAGGGGTTTGCTGGTCACACTCGAATTGCTGCGGTGCGTAAATAGCCATTTCCAAGACAAATACCCACACCCGGCATGGCAGGGCGTGAGAAAGGCGGGCAAACAGTGTGGTGACAGAGGCTGTGTGGCGGCCTGTCACGGCTCTCGTAAATCTCCGGGTGGGCTCATCCCGTCGTCATCCCGTGGCACTGGGGCGGCACTCGTCAGGATGGAGTTGACACTAGCCAAAGATAAAGTTAAGATGCATTTCCAATAAGCACAAAGTTCGTGAGTTAATAAATTATTGTTTTTATTTTATTATTATTGTTTTCTCTCTCTCTCTCTCTCTCTCTCTCTCTCTCTCTCTCTCTCTCTCTCTCTCTCTCTCTCTCTCTCTCTCTCTCTCTCTCTCTCTCTCTCCTCTCTCTCTCTCTCATTGGGGGGATGCATTACCGCTATGCACCCATATCTTTGGGAAGATGCACATGGGACGGGGAAGTACACATGGAAAGCAGAGGCAAGGCATTGGGCGATAAAGAGATGTAGGGAAGAGAGGGAAGAAATTGCGCGTAAGAGAGAGGGGTCGAGGAAAGGGAAGAAATTGAGCGAGAGAGATGGGAAAGGGAAGCAAGACATTGTGAATGGGAGAAGAAAAGAGAGAAGGGAAGGATCGGAAAGAGATGAAACGAGAGAGGAGATGAGAGGGAGAGGGAAAACACAGAGTGAGGAAAAAGAGAGGGGAAAGAATTGAAGGAATTTAATAAGAGATATATAGAGGATCCAAGGGAGAGGGGAGGGAAAGGATACAATTAATCGTACACGCTATACATCTTCGCTTGTTTTTCTCTCTTCTGGGTGTTGTTCCCCGGGGCGCGCGGAGGCGGTCGGGCTGCCCGCGCTGGAATGATGTGGCGGCCAATTTAAACTTTCGGGGAAGGATCCCGAGTTTCCGCGCTAACGACCTCTGCGCTTTAAGTGGTCGATGATTATTGTTTTATTTATTTTTTTTATTTTATTGTTTTATATTGCTGTTGTTATTATTATTATTATTATTATTATTATTATTATTATTATTATTATTGTTGATGGCAATTGGAGGATTGTTGATCACGGAATTTTTATTTTTTTTTTCATGCGTTTATTCATTCCTCTTTTTGTTTATTGTTGTTTGTCTTTTGTCATTTTGTTTTAATTTAGTTTAGTTTATTTATTTATTTATTTTATTTTTTTTTCCACATGAAGGCTAGTCTTTATCTTCAGGGTCCCTTGATTCCCTCCGTGGCTTGCGGTTGCTAGAGAGCGAAATTGCCCCCCCCCCGCCCCTCCCCAAACCTCCTGGCTTCCCCCTTCCCCCTCTCGAACGTCCCCTCTCAAATCCACCCACTTAATCAGCACGGGATTGGCCAACAATAGAAGAATCTCAATCATATTATCATGAATAACTCTCAGCAGTAGAGGTCGCGAGCTTCGTCGTCATGCACGGGGCGCGGGGGGCTCTCTCTCTCTCCTCTCTCCTCCTCTCCTCTCCTCTCCTCTCTCCTCTCCTCTCTCTCTCTCTCCTCTCCTCTCTCTCTCTCCTCTCTCTCTCCTCTCCTCTCCTCTCCTCTCTCTCTCCCTCTCCTCTCTCTCTCTCTCTCTCTCTCTCTCTCTCTCTCTCTCTCTCTCTCTCTCTCTCTCTCTCTCTCTCTCTCTCTCTCTCTCTCTCTCTCCTCTCCCTCTCTCTCTCTCTCTCTCTTTCTACTCTCTCCCTCTCCCTCCAGCTCTTCCCTCTCTCGATATATCTCTACGGGTGCTTCCTTTCTTTTTCTTTCTCTCTTTCTATCTATCTATCTGTCTGTCTATCTCCCTATCTCTCTGCCTATCTCCCTATCTCTCTCTCTCTCAGCAAGAACGAAGGTTACTTCCTCTTCCGGCTCAGAGCTTCTAGTTCTGTGTGGTCATGCAATAGCTCTATCAAATGCCAAATCTAATTCAGCTTTAATTACTCTTTTGCTATTGGTTTGCTTCCTCGATTTGTCGATTTATTTCTTTTCTAATGAGCACATATTCTTTTTCCCTTCTTCCCGTCTCTCTCTTTTCCTCTTCCTCACCGCCCGTGTTTTCTTCCTTTCCCATCTCCCGTTTTGGCTCTCCCCATCTTTGTGGAGGCCTCACCATGGCGCCGCAGCTGGCCTAAAATCCCAGAACTCTATCGGAGCTCGTTGTCTCGCAGAACAGTTATGCAGGTAATAACACTTGTTGAATCATCTTGGATGTTGGGGCTCGGTCGAGGTAATTGCATCTGCAATGACGTGGCGCAGTATTCTCCACAGACGGACAGACAGACACAGACAAATAGTTGCAATTAGGTGTCGACTTTTTTTTCTTTCTTTCTTTTTCTGTCTTTTTGAGGTATTACTTTTTCATTTTCTTTTTCTCAGCCTTTTTCTTTTCTTCTTTTTGTTTCTTTTTTTCTACTTTTTTGAGGCACTACTTTGTCGTGGGTTTGGTTAGCAGATGGGTAATACTAACCAGCTTGGAGTCTGCCTACGAGTTGCGAGTTTCGCTTTTACGAGTACTGATGAGTGAATTGGATACATCCGAGCCGTCGTGACAGTGAAGGGCTTGTGAGGTGCGCACGTGTCTACTCTTAGGCGATTGCACTGATAAACGGCCTCCTTGTTCACTCATGATAAGCTGGAGCGAGAGTAACGTACATCGTCTGTGAATGAGAAATCGTTCCATAATAAGATGCAAGTGTTGTGAAGGCCAGGTTCTCGAGGATATTTCTTTAATAGTTCATTGTATCATAAAAAAAATTTGGAAGTCATTCGTTTTCTTAATAGTATTTTTAGTCATACTCCGTTATATACATTCAGTACATGCATGGATACCGTATGCATGAGTATATATTTCCAAATGCACCATTAGTTCGATTATCTTAAAAAGAAAGAGCAATGAAATGAGCAAGGGTTCTCGCCCACCCAGCGTTGGTTTACGAGCCTCCGCCGGCCGCCTGGAAGCCCACAATGTTCGATGTACTCCCCGTGCCACTCCTTCGCCCTCGACGACTCCGGCGCCCTGCTTTATGACCTTGTTTACCTCCGGGAGAGAACGGATGGCCGGTCCGCGAGGAGTCCGTCGCCGGGAAGCCAGGGCAGGGGCGGGCGGCGAGTTCAGGGGACGCTGGCGTCGTGGAAATTTATGAATTGGCCGGAAATTCATGAAGTGGGAGCGTTTTCTGCCGGAAGGAGTGTATTTTCCTGACGTGTGCATCCGCTTTTGATCGGTTGCCGTTTCTTCGAGAGTTTTGCCCGACTTCCGAAGTGTACTTTACTGCATTTCAGAGAAAGAAGGCCGACCAAGGCTTTTGTAGAGAAGGTCTTTTAATACAATTATCTGCGATATCGAATGCCCACAGAGTCAAAGGCTGAAGTATTTTCTAATTCCCTGTGGTAAGGGAGGGAGCTATTATGCCACGAGATCAGAGAGGCCTAAGCCGCGATTCCCATCCCCTCACCTCCGGTCTCGAGGGTGTGCGACAAAGTGGGAAAGCAGTGGGCGTAGGGAACACTGGGACCGAGTTATTACCGTACTGTGCAGGCGGCCGCTGTTGCTGACTTACAAGTGCGGACCGGCAAAGTGCTCGCTGGGGAAATTATTTCGAGTGAGATACGGAAGGGAGGGGAGGGTGGGGAAGGGGGGGGCGGAAGGATGTTGTACAAGGGGTGTCGGTCCCCTCTCGCAGGTGCTCTTCTCGGAACTTTCTTGTTCGGAACGTACTCAGTTTTACTCAGAAAGTTCACAGGGTTTTTTCCATCCAAGAAATTATAGTACTGGTAGCGAGGATCGATCGGTGATAGACGTAATTAGAGTAGGTTAACAAAAAATGGATGCCTTTGATTCCATGCTGTACAGGACCGCGATGGTATCACGAGAACGAAGAGTCCTTGGCATGCCAACACCAGGCTCGTTCTCACGCTCGTATCCCAAGCAGGGGCTGCATGTAAATACACGCGAATTTGCATAAACAGTCTGTTATATGTACATGTATATCTTCGTATTTATATAAGGTGTGTATTTTTATGTGAAAAAGAGTGTGTGTGTCTGTGTCTGTGATGGAATATAATAGGAAGCGTTTCACACACTTTGTATGTAATAACAACAGTGAGATACCTGCGTATTTTAGACTCCATAAGTGGGCGAGAAGATTTTTGTGGCAGCAGAAGGTGTGTTTCTTTTTATTTCGGTTGTCTGCAATGCTCTCTTTCTAGTAAACGTTCTTGGGCACGAAGAGCAATGAGGAAATTGCCCACTACACAAGCAGCACAGCAAGATAAGATAATCCAGTTCCTTTATGGTCTCACACGGGCAAACTTGTGCCCAAGCTGCAAGCTATAGAGGCGAGGGCGGGGTTATCACTCCCCTCGCCCTAATTGCGGGGGCGGGCGAGGGCCGAGGGTAAGTGAATCACGGCAGGGGCGGCGGTTGGCAGGTTGACCAACCTTTTCATGCCCACAAGGCGACGCGACACACGACACGTGCGGCCGACTCCCCCGCCGCCGCCGCCGACGAAATCTTCCCACCAAGGACAACGCTCCGACTCTCGGGGCGCTGCGGGGCGGTCCTGCGCGTCAATCCCGCCCCCGCCCGCGCAGCCGGCATCGCACAAGGTCTCTGAACCGCGAGCGCTGGCGACGGTTGATCTCGCCTCCACGGCCCGGAGGTTGCGGGATCGGAGGGGAAGGGAAGGTGACCGGCTCCGAGGCGGCGGGGATCCTCCAGACAGCGGTTGCGAGGAGGAGGATGTCGTCTATTACGGAGCCCCCCCCCCCCCTCCCCCCACCGCCACCAACGACGACCCTCGCACCGCCCTCTCCTCCACTCCTCCACCCACGCTCTCGTGACGAAGGGAAGGAGGAGGGCGCTTATCAACAGACCTTTGGCCCTCCGTCTCTTCCCCTCCCTACCCCCTTGCTTTCTCTTGCCTCGGCTTCTCTCCTCTCACTCCCCTCCACTTCCCTCTTCCCCTTCCTTCTCCTCCTCCCCTTCTTTATCTCCCCCTACCCTCTCCCCTCATCACCCCCTTCCTTTCTCCTCCCCTCTCCTCCATATCTTCTCCTCCCCACTTCTTCCTTCTTCTCCCTCCATTCCACCCCCACCCTTCCCCTTTTCCCTTTCCCCTTTCCCTTCTTATTCGGGCTAGACACAGGAGGTACTTAGGATCCCTGAAAGAAGTGGGAGGTTTTGCCTCGTGTTTAACCACCGGAAAGTGATGTGTGTGTGTGGGGGGGGGGTGAAGGTCGGCCTGCGTGCGTGTGCATTGTTTATCATTCCTTCTCTTCCATTTTTACTTTTTTTTATTTTCTTTTTTTTCTTTTTTCCTTTCTCACTTCCGCTCTCCGTCCCTACCTGTTATTGGTCTTCTCACCTTCACCCGTGGCTTGTGTTCTCTCCTTTCGCACTCATTAGTTGTCTTCTTTCCTTCCTCACTCATTATTTGTCGTCTCTCCCTCCTCATTCTCCATTTCTCCTGTGTCCGCACTTGCTATCTTTCTCCTTTCCTTTCTTATCCATTCGTTTTCTCATCTTTCTCTCTCCTCTCGCCCTCTGTTTATCTTCTCTCTCTCTCCCCTTCGCCCCTTCCTCCCCGAATCCTTCGTAATCTTTATATCTGTTGTCGAACGGTTTTGCCCTGATTATTATGTGTAGTCAGACCGGCGTTCGTGATCCGGGGCGCCATGTGGACCGCTTGCCGTCTCGCCCGTCCGTTGGCTATCGCTCCCTGGCCCCCCTGCCCCCTCGCTGTTTTATTCCTCAAGTGCTACTTAAGATATCGGCCGAGGGAATCCCTTGTGTTGGCTTATTTGGCGATGCTTGGCCCGGGGGGAAGGGGGGGGGGGAGGAGTGAGGTCGTCATCAACTCCAGATGAGGTTTCTGAGGTGTTTGGGTTTGGGTTCTTTCGAAAGGGTGAGTTGTCGGTATCGGTGAGTCGCCTAGTGTTCTTATTAGTATTTTCTTCTTTTCTTTTTTTCTTCTTCCTGTTCTTTTTTTCGTTCTCGTTGTTCATTTTGTTTCCCTAATCATCATCCTTGTTATCTCCTATTTCGTGTGTATGCAGTTGCTCCCGTTTTCCATTCGTATTGCGGGCGGTTCGTGAGCGAGATTAATAAGCGCGCCGGGTTGGACGTTGCATTTCTTTCCATTCATTTTAATCCCCGCAAACTTCCGGGGTCGTAGGAATTTATCGCGCCATTATGTTGACACATGGCCGTGCCGGTGTTCGTGTTTCACCTTTTCTCGACACGCAGGGTAAGGAGTAGGAAGAACAAGAACAAGGGAGAGAAGAACAACAACAACAAAAAAGCAAGAAACAAGAACAAGGGAGAAGAACAAGAACAACAACAACAACAAAAAACAAGAACAAGGGAGAGAAGAGGAGGAGGAGGAGAAAATGAGTAGCAGCAGCGTGGTGTGTCCGCCGGCGCTGGCGTCGTGGCGGCCGCCCTCCGCGTGCCGGCCAGCGCGTCCTTCATCGCGGAGTTGCAGGTTAAATCGAGGAGAAACCCGGCGTGATTCACCGGCGCAGTTGCTTACATATTCCTTTCTTCCGCGTGTGCTTTCTCTTTTCCCTTTGTTCTCCTCCCGTTTTCTCTTCTCCTCCACTCTTTATTCTCCTCCTCCGTCTCTCTCCTTTGTTTGCTTTTGCGCTCATGTATTCAGGTTCTTGTCGATTACCTTTTATCATCCCTTGTTGTTAGTTACATTACATGGCAAGCACAGCTATTACAGCTTTCATCTCTCATCCTGTTGTGCTATTAATCAATTACCGTTTTTTGAGAGAGAGAGAGAGAGAGAGAGAGAGAGAGAGAGAGAGAGAAGAGAGAGAGAGAGAGAGAGAGAAGAGGGAGGGAGGAAGGAAGGAAGGGAGGGAGGGAGGGAGGCAGGCAAGAGTGAGTCAAATTCATGAATGGGGGCAGAAGTCAAGAGTCAACTTTACGTCAACAAATTGCAAGTTGCCTTTTTTTTCTTTTTCTTTGACCACGTATATGATTCTGTTGTTGATCCATGTGTGGTGTGCAGAGGCAGAACGCGTCACCATGCCAGGAGGACCGAGTGCGTTACCGAGGAAGGTCCCAGTGCGTTACAGTGTGCTGAGTGGCTGGACGAGCCTCCGGAGGTACTTGACGACAGTTTGGGTGGAGGGGGGGGGATCTAGCGTAACTTGACCCACTATAAATGTGGCAGCAGCATGAGTGTTTGGTGGTGGGCGAGGGCGGTTCGGTCCCACCCACCGCCGCCCTTCTCTCTTCTCTCTCTCTTTGCTTTCTTTTGCTTTTTTTCTCTTCTTGCTTGCTTGCTTTATTTTGCATTTTTCTTTCTTTCTCGCTTCCGTATTTTTTTCTTTCGTGTTTTCTTCATTTTACATTTTTTCTTTCTTCTTTCTTTTACATTTTTTTTTATTTGCTTCCTTTATTTTTTATTCTTGCATTCCTTTTGCATTTTTCATCCTTTCTTTCTTACTTCCTTTCGCCCTTTTTCTTTCTTGCTCGTTTCATTTTGCCTTTCTTTCTCGTCTCATGCTTCTACCCAGTCCTCCTTTTTCTCTCGCAGCTTCCCCTTCCACTCCCTTATACACAGTTGCTCGTGCACAGCAAGGTCCGTAGGAAGCTGTTTTATCCCGTGGCTTGATGGGACAGAGGCTCTTAATATGTGGGACATCGCTGTTAAGGCCATTTGAGTTAAAGGCCTCCCTCTGGTGGCTGTTTTCAAGACGGGCTGCCGGCGTGGGACAATACTTGTTTTTGTTTGGTGCCCCTTTGGCCTCGTTACCATCTGAGAATGTCGGAGGTTCATTGTGGACATTACGGAGGTTGGCGGGCCCAGATATTCCTCCTTCTTTTTCCTCTCCTCCTCCTCCTCCTCCTCTCTTTTCGAACGTTTTTATGCACCCCTTAAAAAGAGAGAGCAGTGTGAGAACACTTTCAAGGCTGTCATCAGTGGATGTACATACTGCGGTTCATATTGTTAACTGATAAAAAGTTATGATAAATGAGGTTTATGACTATGTCCGTTTTTGCATCAGCGTCCTTGATGCTTGAATTTGGTGTTGACGTAAGGGATAATGAAGCCAATTTTACGGAGTTTTGTGTATGGGCCCATTGTTAGAAATTCCTTGAAGATATCCGAGTGTTTTCATTCTGCATAATTTGGGCATCAGATGAGGACTTTAGTATTTGTTTATTTTTTTGTTGAACTTGGATGTCGTCCTTGGTCGTATCTGGTGTATTATGCTACATGTGCTGGTGTGTATTTCCACTTTTCTCTCCACGATTTTTTTTTTCTCTCTCTCTCTGTTCTATTCAATTTTATATTTGTATGAATGTTCTCTCTCGATAATGCATGTCGTATTTTTTTCCCGTATTCTCGTTTTTTCTTAATTTTATATTCTTTCATATGTTGTGGATACGAGCTCATTGTTGTCCTTCATTTGCAGTGAGAATGTTAATATTCGGTTGCTCTAAAAGGACAAACATATCTTATATAAACGATAAGGATTTTTAACAAGTGATATCCTGAATTGACTCCACTTCTCCCCCTCCTCCCCCTCCTTCCCCTTACCAACATGACTCCTTGACATATTTTGTGTGCAGTAGGAGCAAGAGAGAGCACGCTTTGCGTAACGCCTTCGGACGCTTCCTTGCATGTCATGCTAAGTGCTGATTGTTCACCCGCATCAAATTTCGCAAAGTTTATTTCATAAATTTGTGAGAGTTATCTCCAGCATGGCATAGCTACACGTGTAGCGCTGGCAACTGATGAGGAGTGTCCTGGGTGCCTAAGAGGGATGGCAAGGGGCGCCCTGGTCACTGGGTCAGGGAATAAGGGCATGCGGGTTGCAGAATGGAGATCAAGCGCCCGTCTTGCATGATTCGCCGGTCTCGGTGCCTCGCGTCCGACGTCTGAAGGGCATCACTGCAGCACCACCGCCACAAGTCCTGTGAGTGCGGGGCTGCAGTCGTTGATGACATGGGGAGGGTGGCACATGTGGCCTGGGAATGATGTACGCCATTAGTTAGGACAATGATCGAGTAACTGGATCCGGACTTCCTCTTCTTGGTGACGCCTGGCGGGAGCACTGGCGTTATTGGTTAATGCCTGGCATCGTCTGCATTAGCCACGCGTGCTTCTGAGGATCTCTTTGGGCAAATTGTTGAGTGTTTTTATGTATAAAGATCTTCCGCTGCGTTTGCTGCAGCACCACACGAGGCGGTCGTGTAGTTGTTTTGGGTCTGAACTTTAAAGCACACACCGAGTGCTTTGAGAGAGAAAGTCAAGACGGTGGTTGAACCGTCATTGATTACAGATGAACGTTATGCATTTAGGCTGAATAACCATAACTTAACATTGTTTTTGTCTATTCGGGGAGATTTATTATGTTTAGCATGGTCATTTCCCTCTGATAAATGACTGGGCTCCTCATTTGTCTTCACCTCTTTCGGGTTTTTCCCGGAACATGTTTACTTGTTTTGTTGTGTGGGGAACGAACCGCGTATAACGTGTAGGGCCACATCGCCATGTTTTATATTTCCCTCACATCGAAGTTATCAGATGTAATTTATTAGTGAATCTGTTCAGGTTATTGGAATGAGCAGTTACATTTTCTTGAGAGTTGTTTTTCCCTTTTACTTAATCCATGTCTTCGTTTCAGTCATGTAAACGCTGTCTATTTGTATACGTAAATGGTTTTCAAAGAAAATATTATATTTATTCAACGACTTATTAATTTCATATCTTTATCATTACAGGCGGTGCAAGGTAGAGGGAAAATGTTAGAGACACGGTTACCGAGGATGACCCTGCAGGCGCTGTTGGTGGTGGCTGTTGTGGCGGTGACCTGCGAGGCGGTGATCAAGTACCCGCCCATGATGACGAAACAGCCGCCTTCCAACGAGGAGCTGCTGTTCCAAGTGGCCTCCAGGATGGACGAGAACGACAAACCTTTTATTATCGAATGCGAGGCGGAGGGAGAGCCAGCCCCTAAGTAAGTGACGGATTATTATTATTCTTCCACTTCTCCTAATGATCTTCCTCATAAACTCATTCCCTTTTCATAGTCTGTTTTACCACGTATTTTAGGTGGGATTACTTTATTTTGAAGAGTAGTTTCGTAGTGGATGTTGATTTGGTAGAAATTAAAGTGGATGTTGATTAGTAATGTTCAACAAGGAATCAGCTTTACTGTATTTCGTGTATAGGTAAAAGCAATTGTCTGCATCCATGATTATAATTTTTCTTGTGAAGAACATGAAATTTATGGCCATTATTCTCCCAGATACCGATGGGTAAAGAACGGGAAAGAATTCGACTGGCAGACCTACGACAACCGAATCTCACAGCAGCCAGGAAGAGGCACGTTGGTGATCACGTCCCCGAGGGATGAGGACCTGGGTAAGATACTGCTTTGTGCCATTTTTATTTCTTCCTTTGTGTGAAGGGGTGTGTTTGTTTCTTTGTTTGCTCTGGGAGAGGATTTGTAGGATTAATTAAGTAACTATCATTGTCTGTCTGTATAGACTGCATTGAAATGAGTGATCATTTATAAGAAGAGTGATGATGATGATAAGAAAAAGAAGACTTAGCATATATTTTTCTCATCTTCCCATTAGGCCAGTATCAGTGCTTTGCAACCAATGACATGGGAACAGCAACTTCAAACTCTGTGTTTGTGCGTAAATCTGAGTTGAATAGCTTCAAGAATGAGGATCCAGTGTCTGAGACTGTCAATGAGGGTGATCCAATTGGACTGACTTGCCAGCCACCGGATGGTTATCCTAAACCTTTTGTATACTGGATGATTCAGGTTTGTACAAAGTTCTGGTTCCAGTATTTATTGCCATTCAATTGACATTTTTTTCCACTTGTAGAAAACTAGTTTTAATAGTAATTCTTCTGAATTAAGGTCTTAAGGTTAATATAACATTCATTATGAAATATTGTTTTTAAGCACATTTCTCTTCACCAGGATGACCGAGGTGCTCTGCGCAGCATTAACTCCTCCCGAATGACAGTGGACCCTGAAGGAACTCTTTGGTTTTCCAATGTTACTCGATTTGATGAATCCAATGACTTCACATATGCCTGCTCTGCGACATCCACTTTCCGTAATGAATATAAGCTGGGCAATCGTGTCTACTTGCGTGTATTCCAGAGTGGTAGTACTTCAGTTCAGACTAAAAATGAACCTGAAGTACAGTTCAAAAGCCGCAAGAACACTGTCATTTTGAAGGGGAAAACTCTGAGACTTTGGTGCATCTTCAGTGGAACGTGAGTAATCTGTAACCACAAATGTGTCAACTCTTTCATACTTTTGTTATTGAGAACTGTTTCTAATTTTTCTCTTTTTTGGCTGTGTTTAGTGACGAAATTAGGAAAATTCAATTCTTATTAGTTAATTGTTCTGTATACCATTCATATCACATGACAGGCCCTTACCTGAGATGCTTTGGAAGAAGAGCAACAACTCGATCCCAGTTCCTTTACCACATGACCGAGTTGACTATGAAAATTATGGCAAGACTTTGGTCATTCGCTATGTAGACTTTGAAGATGAAGGCCAATATGAGTGTGAAGCAAGTAATGGTGTTGGTGTAGCCAAGTCCTACACAATGAATGTTGAAGTACAAGGTATGGATTGGAATTTACATATTTTCCCTATTTTCTTAAATGAATTTATTGTTTTCAGAAAAAAAAAATTATATGTTAACCTGAATCTGATTATAGCAGGCTTTGATTAATCATTATGTACTTTTTCTTTCAGCCATTCCCTACTTTGAGAAGGAACCTGAAATAGAGAACAGGGCTGAAGGTGAGACTGCCACATTCTACTGTGAAGCTGGTGGAAGGCCTCCCCCAAAGCAGTATTGGATCTACAATGGCATGCCTATTGAGGAAGCCCCATACAACCCCCGTCGTATTGTTGAGCCAAATAGGATTATCATCAAGAATTTGACAAAGGCTGATACAGGCAACTATGGTTGCAATGCAACAAATGTTCATGGATATGTCTACAAGGATGTTTATGTAAATGTTCTTGGTAAGTACAAATTGCCTGTAGAAATTATGATATTGGATACTGCATTTAATAGTTATGCATTTTGGTACTTCCTATTAACATATATTTTGTAAGATTATAGGACTTCATATTCTCAAAGAAATGAGTGATATCATTTCCTTCGTTTACTGATGTATATCTCTCCTGATTTATTTTAGCTTTGCCTCCTGAAATCCGTGTCCCACCTAGTGATGTTCAAGCAGTAGATGGACAACAAGTCAACCTTACCTGCCGAGTGTTTGGAGCACCAAAGCCGCGCATCACCTGGATCAAGGATAATGTTGAGAAGACTGGTGGACGTTTCCTTGTAACAGATGATGGAGATCTTGTTATCAGGTGTGTACTTAGCTGAAAGAGTGTGTTTGATTAAGCTAAGATACTGTTACTATCTTTATTAGTTTTGAATGTTCTTATCTTTACCATTTAAAATTGTTGATATGTTTTTTGAAAATTACTCAAATGTTAAGTAATGATAATTCTTTTCTAACAGGGATGTCTCATTCACTGATGCTGGAGATTATACATGTGTTGCTGAGAACAAATTTGGCCAGGAAGAAGCTCACGGATCTTTAGTTGTAAAGGAGAGAACACGTATTACTAATACTCCTGAAGATTATGAAGTTGCTGCAGGACAAACTGCTACATTTAGGTGAGAAGCTAAACAAGATTGTGATAAATGAATGTTTTTCTTTCTTTTCTTTGTCTTTCTTTCCTTCCATTATTTTAGGTTTCTATGATACATGCTGAAAAGTAAATCTGACATATATGTCCTCTAACTTAGAAGTGATTTGTAGTGTCTTGTGTCTGAACATTGTAGCACATGTGCTCATCCTTTTCAGATGTAATGCTGTAACTGACAGCGACTTAGAACTTAGTATCGAGTGGCTTACTGATGGTAAGCTTATTGATTTTGATCAAGAACCAAGATTTGTACAGCAGTCTGATTCTTCCCTGAGTATCACTAAGACAACTGAATTAGACTCGGGTGTTTATACCTGTGTAGCCTCAACTGAATTGGACAAGGTTACTGCTGCTGCCACTCTCATTGTTCAAGGTATGTTCCTGCAGAACTATAATGCCACCATTGGAATCTCCTTGTGTTAGTTGAGAATCATTATTTTGTACTGTAAATAAGAAAACTTTCAAGAATGAGGTGAAGGGATATTAGTGTTACTTTTGACATAATCCCAAAACCTACCATTCTTATGAAATAAATGCTATTTGCTTTTGTTGATATGTATTTTCATCTTTATCTTTTTTCTCTCCCCCCCCCCTTGTAAGCAAGGTTCTGGAATATAGAAAATGCTTTTCTTTCTAGACTGAAGGCTTTGGTTTAGTTAAATTGATTTCTTTCTTGCAGATGTACCAAACCCACCAAAATTACTGCTGCCAGTGGTATGTAATGACCGCGATGCAAGCGTTGAGTGGCAACCAATGGGTGATAACAGAGCCCCAATCCTTGGCTATATCATTCAGTATAATACAAGCTTCACTCCAGATACCTGGGAAAATGCATTTGATTCTGTTCCTGCTACAAGTACACAGTTCAATGTAAGTTTTAATGACTTCTCTTTGTGATTATTTTTAAGCTCCACTTTTTATTTAATTGATTTTATACTAGAAATGAAATATCCTAAAGCTGTATGTTTAAAGCAATTACTGATTTTAAAATATTTTGCAGATCAATCTCAGTCCTTGGGCCAACTACACATTTAGGGTGATTGCTCGTAACAAGATTGGGCCATCATTACCATCAGATCATTCTGGAATGTGTACCACACCTCAGGATGTTCCTTACAAGAATCCTGATGGTGTTGAAGGCAAGGGCTCCACCCCACAAAACCTTGTCATCAAGTGGTCTGTAAGTTGAATTCATTTGTCTCTACAACTATGAATATAATGCATAGCCTCAACCAATATGTCCAATGGGTCACCACCTTCCCAAATGTGGAAGGAATAGTTTAGGTTTTAATTACTCATAGCTAAGATGCAGTTCTGATAGCACCAGAGATTCAAGCTCTTGAACGCTTGAGCAGCAGTTCATTGAATACATTATTATTTAAAAATGAATTCCTGATTTATTCATTTCATTTATGGTAGAGTGACTATCATAATTTTTTTTGCATATTGTTAATTGGTAATGTTTTGCAGCCGATGCCAGAAATTGAACACAATGGCCCAGGATTCAAGTATCGGGTATATTGGAAGAGAGATGACATTGATAATACTAGATGGAAAACAGAAGATGTGTTAGATTGGGAGCAAGACCATTTGGTTGTAGAAAGCCAGCCTACTTTCAAACCCTATAGGATCAAGGTGGAAGCCCATAATGAGAAGGGACAAGCTCATGTTGCAGCTCCAGAAGTACTGGGTTGGTCAGGAGAGGATGGTAAGTCCAGTTGTTGTTGTTGTTTTTAAGATTCTTCCATAGGATTTTGTCTCATAAACTGTAAGATTCATCATCAGCTTCTGGCAGCACTAATCATGTTTTCTTTTCCTACAGTTCCTACAGAAGCTCCAAGAAATTTGAGTTTGATTGAATTAAGAGATGCAACAACAGCTTTATTGGCATGGGAACCTGTGTCTAATTCTTCAATCCGTGGTCACTTCAAGGGATACAAGGTCAGTTCTGAAAGAAGACGGCATTTTTGGTAATAGGATCTTTTTCTTTCTACATTTCACTTGGAAATTCCCATTGTATCTATACTGGAAGCACATATATAGCACAGTTTTTTTTATACATTTATGACTTCTTGTGTTCTACATGTCTATGTAATCATACTTTTCCTTTTGTAGATTCAAACTTGGACTGAAAATGAAAATGAAGAGAAAGCAAGGGACATAATAGTAGAGAATAATAATGAACCAAGTGCCCTAGTAACCTCCTTTGTTCCATACACAAAGAACTTTGTCCGTGTTCTGGTGTTTAATGGTGCCTATGATGGTCCTCCTAGTGAGACTATTAGCTTCTCGACTCCTGAAGGAAGTAAGTGGATATTTTCTCTGTTTCTGATTCATTTTCAAGAAACCTACTTGTGAGAGTTCATGCATGGAGATTTGTTTATTTTAACAAAGCAGTGCACTATATTTATTTCCTTTCCAACAGAGCCTGGCCCTGTTGATTCTCTTGATGCCATCCCCATGGGCTCATCAGCATTTTTCCTCATCTGGAAGAAACCCAAACAACCAAATGGAATTTTGACTGGATACCACATTTACTATCAAGTGGTTGAGGGAACAGAAACAGGGCCATTGTCTGAGAGGGATCCCTCCATCAATGATCCAATGGTCACAAGGGCCAAGTTAGCTTCACTGAAGCCAGCCACAAAGTATCGCATCACAATCAGAGCCAGAACTGCAGTTAGTATGAATTTCATAGTTATTCATTCATTTTATCAATAATTATCAATCCTTAAAGGAAGTATGTTTTGCAAGGTTTTCCCTTCAGATGTAATTTTAGATATATTTTGAGGGTTTCTGAAATGTCCTTTGCTGTATTTGTAAATTCCTATTGTATTTTTTTCAGCCATTGAAATCTGAGATGTTATTTTAAAGGACTGACAGGAAATCTAAGGTTATTCTTTCTACAGATGGGATTGGGCTCCAGCTACTACATTGAGCGAATGACTCGAAGTACTGGAGCTTCACCACCAGGAAAGCCAACATTCATCTGGCAGCACATCAGCACAAAAACAGGAACCCCAGCCATAAAAATTACTTGGATTCCTAACACGGAAAGCAACCCTGGCTCACATTTCTTCGTAAAGTACAAGTGAGCATTATGCATCAAATACTTCTCTTTGGGCTTATTTATTAGTAGGATGTGTATCTTCATCTCCAAGTTTATCATCTAAATGTTAACAGAAATGGTTTCTTGTTATTTAAGTGATACTGATTAATGTCAAGTGTAAGTTAAATGTGTTTTCTGATATCAGCTTAAGAGGATTGTTTATCAAGCTCTGATAGGATCTGCATTTGAGATTTGGTGAAAGGTATCCACAAGAAGCAAACCTATTTGAGTATCGTGGTAGTACTGATAGTATGTATTATGTATGAATGCTAATTACTACTACTTTTATAACTGTTGATGTTATGATGAGGAGGATTACTTTACTTTTTTATAATTTTCCTTTCCATAGGTTGTATGGAGAAAGCATGTTCCAAGAAACCAAACCAGAACTGTATCAGGACTTCACAATACTTAAGGGACTAGAACCTGAGAGAGCATACAAGATGAGTGTAGTGGCAGTAGATGGTGAATTTACTACAGAATCTGACATAGAGGAGATTGATACACATGAAACTGGCATTGTAAGTACCACTGAAAACATTTCTACCATTTAAAATAAAGTTTTCAATTATCTTTAAAAGCCTAATCCCATGTCTCTGTGCTATCTTTGTTTTCATGTTCCTGTCCTTTGTCTGTTTTGTCTTTTTTCATGTTCCTATCCTAACTCTTGTTTTGTCTGATTCCTAAAATCTTCCTTCCTGTTTTATTTGTCTCTGATTCAGTTATATTTTACAACTCAGGTAGAAGTGGTTGATATCCATACACCTATCAGTGTAAGTATTAAGGAGAATATTTATGCTTTTTAGGACAGATTGAGGCTTTGTCTAGAAAGAGAATTCCTTGTCTAACTCTGTCTTATTTACATCTTTCTTATGCTTCTCTTCCCTTTTGTTTTTGTCTGTTTGTTTGTCTCTAATATGATCATATTTCACAATTCAATGTCTTACATCTAGATAGTATTTAGTAGCAAAAACTACTCAAAAATGCTAACAATTGATATCTTGCAGACTTCAGAAGTGACTCGGCGCCCGTCAGACAGCATTGCAACGCGAGGATGGTTCATTGGTATGATGCTTGCAATTGCATTCCTTCTACTGGTCCTCATCATTGTGTGCATTGTAAAACGCAACCGTGGTGGAAAATATGCCGTCCATGAAAGGGAGGCAGCACATGGCCGTACAGATTTCAATGAAGAGCAGGGATTCCCAGAATACGCCCAGCCGTAAGTTGAACAAAAAACTCAATTTTTGAAAATGAAGTGGTACATGATATATAAAAAGAACCTGTGCCATTCTATATTTGGACACAACAAATTTTTGGATATTCAATCATGAAACATATCCATGTTGACAAATGTAGAAAAGGTATGAATGTGACTGGATATCTACACAATACAAGAGATGTATTTGACCGGTTTCGATTTTCTGATGAAGACGTAATCGAAACCGGTCAAATACATCTCTTGTATTGTGAAGATATCCAGTCTCATTCATACCTTTTCTATATTCAATCATTGTATCTGGCATAGTTATTTTATTTTGGGGAAAAATTTTAATGCCTTTTCACAGTGGTGGTAGAAACTTATCCATTGCTCTCTTTTCCAGACTGGATGGAGCAAAAAGAGATAGTCTGGGAAGTGACGTCAAAAACCCAATAGAGTCAGATACAGATTCAATGGCTGAGTATGGTGATGGGGAAACAGGTAAGTCAAGCTTGTGAAGTAGAGTCACCAACACTGTTTTGTAGTGATGAATCATACAAGAATTTTGCAATTTGTTTTTTATGTATTGCATTATTTATGTGAACCTTAGGGAGTGCTATGTAACATGAAGGATAGTCTCATCTGTAGTCTTTTGCACTTGACTCATATGAGATTGCATTTGTCCTCTTGTGTTCTCTCTGGACTTTGTCTTTGTTTTTGCATTGCATATCTAATGCTGTTTTGTTTCCTGTGTTGTATTGTCTTTACTTAGAATGAGATTGTTTTTTAATTAACTTTTGTTTTCTTTAATGCTATGTTATTTGCCTTAATATTTAGTTTCTATTTTTATTATTATTATGTATTAAAATAGTTTTATTATTTTATTTATCTATATTTACCTATTTTTATGATTCTTCTCATGAAAAAGCATGAATTACTCACATGACGTGATGACCATTATGAAATACTTTTGATAGTGTTTGTGTAGAAGAATGACATTGGTAGTTTTTAATTTTTTATCTCAGATTTTTAAATCTTTATTTTTATTAATTTGTTCCTTTTTGATTTTTATTTATTTTCATTTAGTTGTTTTTTCCAAGAGAAAAGCATGATCAACTCAGAGACCATCAAGAAGTACAGTTGATAGTGATTATGTAGAAGAAAGAGAATGACGGTAGTAATTTCGGGATTTACTCCTTTTTTTTTTTTTTTTTTTTTTTTTTTTTTTTTTTTTTTTTTTTTTAGAATTTGAATTTGTAAGAGATGTTTATTTATGACTATTATTATCATTATTTGTTATTGCTTTTATTCAGTATTACTTTTATTATTATTGTTATTATTTGTTATTGTTTTTGTTATTATCATTACTTATTACTATTATTTATTTAATATTATTATTAGCAGTAGTAGTACTTCAATATTTGCCTTTTGTTAATTCCTCTTGTTTCCCTTTCTTTCTTCTTATTATTTGCATCTCTCTCTCTCACTCTATCCTATAATTTCTGTTTCCCAAGAATGCGTGCACTTTATGTAAATATATTTCCTTGCTGATGGCTTGTATATATTTGGCCCCTCTCAGGAACAGGAATGGCTGAGGATGGCTCCTTTATCGGTCAGTATGGCCGGAAGAAGGGAGAGACAACGTCCAATGCATTTGCCACCCTAGTTTGATGTTATACCTGCATTCCTGTACGTGTAAGCCTTAGTTGGTTATCCTACTTGAAAGTCTGGTATATTTTTTGTGTTGCATATGTTTTTTGAGTGGTTGCATTTTGATAGAAAGATTTTTTTTTTTTTTTTTATTATTATTATTATTATTGTAGTATGAGTAAAGGAAGGAGATTCTAGTTTTTGAAAGTGAATTTTCTTTTCAAACTCACACGCTAGTACAGTACACCCATGCACATACAATAAACATGCACAATTTTTTTCTTGTATTGATGATTAAGGATAAAAACAAGATTCAGCACATTTTGATATATGTGTTCTCCACCTTTACCTTCTGCACTTCAGGTTTTGCAGTTTTTATGATATATGTAATGAAACTTAAGATTCAAAATGGTAATTCAAATGAAATTCAGAATTTTTTTTGAAAATTAAATGTTTAGATATTTTAGTTTTAAAAAATGCTAATTGATCAGATCATTTGTATGACTGCATATGGCAAACTTTTATCAGAAAGATCAATAATCATATTACAATGAAAGAAATCTTTCTTTTGGAATATATGTAATCTTAATACTGGTTAAAAAAATCCATCTAAATAGAAGGAGAACATTTTCTTCATTTGTCTTCATCATACTTTATACTCGTTATTGGTATGATGGAGGCATATCAAAAAGACTCCATTTGCCAGTTATGAAACTCAGTATATTTTTCCCCTGCAGGAAGGTTTACAGAAGATGGCTCATTCATTGGACAATATGGAGGAGCCACAGGGAAGAGGAAGCCGCCAGTCCCAGAGGACAAGTCACCATCAGCTGTGGCAACTTTTGTCTAGGGACAGTCTTGACACTGAAGCATTCTTCATCTGTGGCCATCATACTTCTCAAAGCCCCTTTCTCTGGCCACACAAGTTCATCATTTCATGTTTCATTACCCTGTGATTTGAGGGTAGTCAAGAAACAGTTGCTCCTAAACATCTGTTTTGTTTTAATACTTGTGTCAGTGTTATAGAAAGTGAAATATATGAGAAAAATATTAAAAAGTAAAGCAACATAATTAAGATGGGGCAAGGTAGACTTTAAAAAATATAGGAATATATATTAGAATTATTTACCATCATATTGGAAGTATGTGATCAATCAGACATACAAGAAATTAGTGTGACCAGTGAAATAGAAACATGCTCAAGCACATTGCAAGCTTCAGAGGGTGACTTGAACACTTAGGAATATTAAACAGATACAGGTAATTGAGTGAGATCTCCTCGATGAAAAATGCCACATTAAGGCTGCCCATAGTGATATTTTTTTCATCTGATTTACCCCATAGAGTAGTTGAATGTAATTAAGACCTTTGCTATACTTAATAAGGTCATGTGAACTTTCAAGGATTTTATTGATATCTGTGAGTTTTAAGTATTAAACATTTAGTTGGACTGAGAGTTGTGTAAACTTTGAAACCAAATGTTGCTAATGCTGTGTCTCATTATTTAACTTGTGCCAAAATGGCCATGGAAAATACTTCCTCTAGATAATTTAGGATGGAGGCAAGAAGGTATATTATAATAATAAGCTGAAGATAGTTCTCACAGTAAGTGAATCTCAACAAAAAAT
>NW_020870602.1:352536-362536 GCF_003789085.1 Penaeus vannamei
GGGACTGCAGCAATCACCGCGGCATCACACTACTCAGTGTACCAGGCAAGGTTCTTGCCCGCATCCTTCTGAGGCGTATTAGAGACCATCTACTAAGGCATCAGAGGCCAGAGCAATCTGGATTCACTCCTGGTAAGTCCACAATAGACCGTATCCTTGCGCTTCGAGTCATTGTAGAGCGCCGTCGTGAGTTCGGACGTGGGCTGCTTGCAGCCTATATCGACCTCAAGAAGGCGTCCGATACAGTGCATCGGGAATAACTCTGGGAGATCCTGAGACTGAGAGGAATTCCACCAAGGATTATTGAACTAATAGCAAACCTGTATACTGATATTGAAAGTGCTGTAAAGTGTGGTAGGGGCCTGTCGAGCTTCTTTCCTGTCAGTTCAGGAGTGAGGAAAGGCTGTGTTCTTGCACCCACACTTTTCAACACCTGCATGGAATGGATACTAGGCAGAGCTACTGTTCAAAGTCATTGTGGAGCAATACTGGGTAATATTAAGGTTACAGACCTTGACTTTGCCGATGATGTTGCTATTCTATCTGAGTCTTTGGAAACTCTAGTGGTGGCTCTCAATGCATTTAGTAATGAAGCGAAGCCCTTGGTTCTAGAGGTCTCCTGGACCAAGACCAAGATCCAGGACTTTGGGGACTTGCTAGGAGAACCTGTTCGATCGGTACGTGCTTGCGGCGAGAACATTGAAGTCACAGAGAGCTTTACATACCTTGGTAGTGCAGTTCATAACTCTGGGCTGTCAGACCAGGAAGTCAGCAGACGGATTGGCCTGGCAGCAGGGGTCATGAACTCTCTCGACAAGAGTATTTGGAGGTGTTGGTGCCTGTGCAGGACCAAGCTACGGGTTTACAAGGCCCTGATAATGCCAGTTTTGCTGTACGGTAGTGAAGCCTGGACATTATCCAGTGCCCTGGAGTCTCGTCTTGATGCCTTTTTTTGTAATAGGTCCTTGCGCCGGATCATGGCGGGACCATGTGTCTAACCGATGGGTGCACCATGAGACTGGTACAGGACCTGTTACCTGCACAATCCGTGATCGCCAACTCAGGCTATACGACCACCTGGCTCGCTTTCCACAGGCTGATCCTGCTCATCAGGTTGTCTCTGTAAGAGACAACCCTGGGTGGAGGAGGCCTGTGGGACGACCTAGGAGGTCGTGACTTGGGCAGATCGATCAAACCTGTCGGGAAGAGCTGGAGATTGGCCGAGTCCCTGCCTGGGGGCTTGCCATGAGGCATCCCAAAAGGTGGACGCGGCTATGCGCCCCTGTCAGCGTTAGCTCCCGATGTTGATGATAATTTTTACATTGCTCCATGGCCCCTCAGAAAGTACCCTTGGTCCCCCAGGGGGACTGCTCAAGAGAAAGGCAGAAATTTCTCACAGGAGACAGCAGAAGATTGACTGGGGAATGGGATTAGCCTCGTTCCCTAATAGGTAGGACTCTGACACTGTTGTGAAGAGACAAGAAACAGTATGTATGAAATTTTGACGAGGTCAAAAGCCACTTCTTAGTAAGTGACCTTTGGACTGCCTACTAAGCTCTGAGAAAACTTAACTTTAAGCCCTCCTCACAGATGATTGCAGTCCATTCAGTAGATGGCCAGTTTATCCACCAACAGTTAGCCTGGATGCAAGGGGTGTCACAATCACAGTGCTGCAGGGGCGGGTCCAGAGAATTTTCTGGTGGGGGGCACAGGGGGTAACAACAATAAATCTGGGGAGGCTGCTAGATTATACATACAGAGAACCATTGCGACGAGTCAATAACCATTGAGGGGGGCACACGGGGTGGCCAATCAAATTGCAGGGGGGGGGGCAGATGCCACCATGGAAGCCCCGCCTCTGCAGTGCTGGACCCAACTATGAGTGAGGAACCACTTACCGTAACTGAAAATATGATGACGATCTATGGCATGGTGTTAACATACCCTGGTTGCCACCTGGCAATCTGGTACCATTCCTCCTGATCTTCTGAGGGGTGTGGTCAACTCTCAGTAGAAGGGGAAGTAGGAACAATGGAACAGCAGCAGTCACCATGGCAATACACTGCTTAGTATACCAGACAAGATTCTTGCTCACATCCTTTTGAGACATAGTAGAAATCACTAACAGAGGCAACAGAAGCCTGGTAAGCCCACAGAATAACTATAAGTTATATGGGCTTCAAGTCACTGTAGTGCTGTTGTGAGTTCAGGAGTGAGCTTCTTGCAGCCTACATTGACCTCAAGGTGTTTGACATGGTACATCTTGAATCACTCTGGGAGATCAAGAGACTAAGGGGAATTCTGACAAAGATTATACTGGAACTGAAAGTGCTAGAAAGTGTGATGGAGAGCTGTCTAGCTTCTTCCCTGTGAATTCAGGAATGAGGCAAGGCTGTGCTCTTGCACCAACACTTGCATAGTCTAAATACAGGGCAGAGCTACTACCCAAAGCCATTGTGGGGCAACCATGAGCAGCAGCAATTTAAATGACCTTGACTTTGATAACGATGATGCTATCTTATCCGAGTCTGGAAATCCTAGTGGCAGCTCTAGATGCATTTAGCAAAGAAGCCATGCCCTTGGGTTTAGAGGTCACCTGGCAGCAGGTGTCATGAACTCTCTCAACAAGAGTATTTAGAGATGCTGTGCAGAAGCACCAAGTTAATGTGTTTTCAAGGCCCTGATACTGGCAGTTTTACTCTATGTAAGTGAACCTGGACACTATCCTGTGCCTTGGATTCTTGTCTTGATGCTTTTAGTAACAGGTCCTTGTGCTGGAGCATGTGATACAGTTAGCAGGACTATGTGTCCAACTAACAGTTATAACATGAGACCACAGGATCTGTTACCCACATAATCTGGGACTGCCAGTTATACGGGCACATGGCTTGTTTCCCTCAGAAGGACCCTGCTCACCAGGTTTTCTCTGCTTGAGACAACATAAGAAGCCATGGCTTGGACAGATTGTTTACGTCTGCCATGCAGGGCTAAAGATGGGCTGAGGTTCTGCCTGGCACCTCATCATGAGGGATCCATGTTAGTGAAAATGAAGAGTGGAAGCAACTATGCACCAGTATTGACTCCTATTGACTGATTGTCACATTAATATTTAGGAATATTTATATTCCTTTATCAAACAAAAAATAGTCTGGTAAACATGTATTTTTTATGTCTATTAAAATCATATCAGTAAAAATTATAAACAAGTTAATTGGCTACTCCTGCCCAAAATAATGAGAAACAAAATAATCAAGCATGGAAAATAAACTAAACAATTACATCAACAGAAAATTAAGGGTTTTCTTAATGAAAACACTAGGTAGCAATTTGAGTTTATTACAAACACTGTTTACAAAGTTTATGGCAAAGCCTTTGTATATTTTATTTACAGACAGTATTTAGTTGCTATGTTAATAGAAACTAGTAGGAAACATGAGTAGAAAAAATAGTGATTTGATAAAAAATATATATATACTAGTTAAAACACTCATGATCACCATGTTTGTGGCAAAACCTCTGTATATTTTATTTACAGAATAGTTGCTTTGTTAATAGAAACTGGTAGGAAACATGAGTAGAAAATAGTTAATTCAGTGGTTTATAAAAAATATATATATACTAGTTAAAACATTCACATGATCACCATGTAAAATAACTATAAATATTATGACATGTAGATGCCTGAAACATTATCTGTTAACTTAATGATCACATACAAGAGAAAAATAATTTAATGGTTATACGATTATACTGTCAAGAAAAATAGAACACAAACCAAACTAGAGAAAAGGTTAGTGTATTTAATTTCTTTATCTGTGCATCAAGTGCTGTATGGTGAAAAAAACACTATAATAAAACTACATGTATGTACTAAGTTTAAGTATAAATACTGATGATGCTTTTTATAATATCAATACTTTGAAAAATACTTCTATTGCAATAATGTGATTTTACATTCTATTCTTTCCATCTCTATGTATGCTTCATTTTTACATTTTTTAATCAACAAGACAATTTTTCAGTATTTGTTAATTGTTCTGAAAGAATTATCACTTAACTGCCTTATAGTGAGGGCAAACACCAACAAGAAAAATAGAACTCCACTTAGTAAACTAAAAAAATTAGTCATACGGCACAAGCACAAACAGCCTGTATATGAACATTTCTGTAGGAATAGTGGGGGGAAATTTATAGACATGTAAAATTTTCCCTACTTTTTTGTTCTCTCTATTTTATTTTAAAGAGATTATCATTACCCCAAAGTAACAAAATACATTACATCCACACAAACATACACCAAAAGGGCATGAATATGCATTATAAAAATCCTATTCTTTTGGAAATACTAGCTTTCCCTGAAGGCATGTAAGTATGTCAATCAGCTAAAATTATTGTGCACATAAACAACACATACTTCTATTCCTTCACCTAAGTACCAGATACACCAGAACCTGTAATCCTACTCTAAACTCCTTGAAAACATAACTCACAGTATATGGAAATTTCTGGAATACATTCATTTTATTTACAGTGATACAATGGACTTCAAGTATTGCAACTGGACTGACCATACACAAGTTCCAGCAACTGATAGTGAATGGTTAATGGTTAACGGTTAAAAGCGAAATAAATGTGCTAGACATCTAAGGTCATATAGCACTATAGGAAGGTATAGTAAAGGGGGATGTCAGGTGATAGTTGCTATATGTCAACTATCTAGAGTAGTGTTGAAAGGTTGAAGATGGGTAAGGGTTGATGAGGGAAAAGGTTATGGTGGTTTAGGTAAGGGAGTTAGATCAAGTGAAGGATATTTATGCATCTGAGGAAGAAGAACAGGTTGTCAAGGCAGAAGCTGTGGGATTCTGTAAGGATGTCTGGTATGTTGGGAGGTTGGTGAAGGGAGGATAGGTGTGGAAAGGCAGAGGTACATGCTGTATTAAAGTGTGGATAGGACAAGAAAATGTGTGGAACTGAAAGAGGGACATTACATAGAGGACATAGGGGCGGGTCAGAGCGTGACATTGGATAGGCATGTGTTAGGCGAGTGTGGCTAATACGTAAGCGTGTGAAGGCCCAACGTCTGTTCCTGCGAAATGGAGCTGACCAAGAGGAGATTGGTGGTTTTACAGTATGTAATTTATTATTGTGGAGGCTTGACCAGAAAGATTGCGATCGGGTATACAAGAAGGTTTTAAAGTGAGGGTAATAATCCGTAGCTGGAATATGTGAGAAGTGTAGTTGAGGTGATGTGGACATTGCGGCATAGCGTGCAAGAGTATCTGCCTGTTCATTGCCAGGGATTCCGACATGGCTGGGTACCCAGCAAAACTGACAGTGAAAGGCATGTCATCTAAGTTATTTTAGTTAGAATATTGGGTGTGATAATTTGCTTTAAGCTACTTTTGTTATCAGACACAGACTGATGAAACATGAACTGATTGCATATGATTATATAGAACTACATAAACACATCCATTGAGAAACTATTAAGAATCAAATATTTCTTAGTCCAAAAATTCAGTTTAAGAACATTTTTTGATCCTTGGTAATAAAAGGCACTGATACACTAAGCTGTTTCAGGTGAAAACGAGTGGCCACACCTTTCCAAAACTAAAAGAAAACTATCCTGCCTTTGGAATGTCACTATACTGAAAAAATGTTTTGTATCTAAATATACTACTTTGCCTGAAAAGATGAACTTTACCACTTTTGGAGATTGAAATGGTAATTTCTTTTTCCATTACCCCCAGCTCACATCATGAATATAACCACTCACAGTTACACTTTTCCAGTATCTGGTCACTATACAGAAAATGTATTATCCAAATTAAGCCCCATCTAAAGTGCAAACTACAAAAAGGATGTGACTGATCACAGCTTAACTAAAATTTTGAGTTTCTGTGTTTGACAAGTCTTGCCATGCCTCTAATGGTCCCTCCATCACAAAATGATTGTCTTCTTCCTACACATACAAAAAAAAATTGGCTTTGTTCTCCCCTCAATCCCATGCCTGTTGCTGTGACGGATGTAGGAGACAAAGACCGAGGCTCAGTACCAGGAATCACAGCACTCAACTGACTTAATCTTGCTTCTTCTCTTCTTCCCTTCTCATTTTCTTTCTCATCTCCAACCCCTTCTGCTATCCACTTCTAAAGGTGTGTGAGTCATTTTGAAAGGATGAAAGGCTGACTTTGTACCTGTCATAAAAAAGCCTAGGGGAGCCATGGGCAAGGTTTAGTTTAGTTGTCTAGCTCTTACCCTTCAAGACGACCATGGGGGTGGATCATATCTCTCCCATCATAGGCCAGGCTTACCATGGTGATAATCTTATACTTTTATTTGGGATAATGAGACTTGCCCCTTTATCAACTACTGATTTGAATTCCCCTGGTTCCCTGATCCCAGGCTCTCCTTTGACCATGAACATTGAACACTACTACTATCCTCTCATCAGCGCCTACTGTCCACAGTACTACTTCACTCAGCACCCCCCCCCCTTCCACAAGGCCCCATCCTCCTATTATCCCCACCTCTACAAATCATTTGAGTATTTTGTTTAGCCCAGCCTAAAAGGGATCAATTTTTTGTACTCCCCTCTACAGCCTCATACCTTGACAACACACTCCTCTTCCAACAATAGCACCAAAGAAAGCAGGCAAAGTTTCCCTCTGTAGCCACCCAACTGTTCCTACCTTGTCACAGTTACATCCAAATCCCAAGCTAAAGCATTATTAACCCTGAATGATTTCACTGGCAAACACATTCCTGTCCAGCCTCATCCTCTCTCAATACTTATAATGGAATTGTCTCCATCTCCCTGACAAACTGCCTTGTCTTTGACGTGGATTGATCAGATTATGGAGAAGACTTCCTTCCCTGTCTTATGGACTAAGATGCAGCATCAGTACAATACTACATCATTGCCCCCAGAGGCCACCATAAGACCTCTACCAGTATTGCCAAGATTACTTTAAGTCATCTCCCCCATGATGTTTATATTGGTGGAGTCGGAGTCCCTCCCTGTCTGATCATTTCAATCTCCCCCCTACCAGTGTCAGAATGTTACCATCTAAGCCACCCCTAAGCCAAGCTGTTTCTACATCCTCCCTGTATCTATTTTTCCTCCATCTCACATTTTCACTTCTACCCCCTTCCTCTTGCAGTTCTAAATCCAAATACCCCAATCTCTACCACTGCCCTGACACCTACCCCTCTTCCTCACTCTACCCTTAGCAGACAATCTAAATGTTGCACTCCAATTTCTCCTACCACACTCTCACTTCCACCTATCTCTACCTTTACTATTCATATCCCCATCTCTTCTCCCCTTAAGAGGAAAACTTATTTCTCAGACCTCCTCAACCAACTCTACTTCAGAAACTCTCAGACATTCAAAACTATCGTATCATGACCCAAGATGATATACCCACACCTCATCCATCCTCCAATCTTTCTGCCTCCATTCCCTCTACACTCAAAGCAACTGTCAACATCCATCCTCCTCCTATTCGTGTTCCCAGTACACTCCTTCCTCCCACTCTTTCCCAACATATCCCATTCCCCCCAGCTTCAGCTTCATCACCCTCCCTTCCTTCCCCATTATCCCTTCCACTTCTCCCTGGATACATATATGACTCCCTTATGTTACAACAACCCTCTTCCCTGGTTTCTGTTCCTCCTGACATTTCTTCTGAAACTCTGATCTGATTACCCGTAAACCCCTTTCGCCTTTTGCTTATCCCTACCTAACCCTATGGACATGCTTCCAGAAACCTTCACTTCCTCCTTTGATGACAACTTTGATCTAATCACCCACGTTAATCCCTACCGTAGACCATTTACTCATCCTCTCTACCTTCACCTCTCTTTGCTACATTCAGTGCCATACTGTCCTGAAATGCTATGACTTTTGACATGTAGCACAGCTAATCATCAACTAGTATATTTATTTTGCTCTGCAAACATTAACACTGACTTTGCTCAATCTTTGTACAGAAAGTTCTGGGTGAAGCACAAAATTATGCAACAGTTTTTAATAGCTGTCAAATTGCTTGACAATTTTTTTAACTGCTTGTGTTGGAAATGAGTGTCACACTGCCTGCCAATATTTAATTATTATGCTGCTGCCTAGCACCAGATATAGTTACATCTAAATAAATGGGTTACAAGAAAGACAAAGGCAATATAGAGATAGTAAGGCAGCAGACCAGGGATAGGGTGGGGTAAAAACATTTGATGATGGTGTAGCTTACTGATATATATTGACATTGCTGAATAGTAGTAAAACAGCTGCTTTACTTTCTATTGCAATTAGAACATTTTTCTCTGTTCATCATGAGATGTAAAGAATAAATGGGTGAAAACATTCATGTACTATATCTCTCTTACAAGTATTTTTTTTCACATACATAAATATTTATCACCACATCTATCAGCATCTTCATATAGAATATTTTTTCTGCCTTTGAAATTTTTGAAACTTTTACTACTACACTGGAACATGAATATAAGTATTTTGCAAAAAATATGTTGGGAAAGCACTGTTTTTCTCCAAATCAGACATAGGACAAAGATGTCAAATCTTACTGAATGATTACAAACAACTATCATTACTAATCCTCAGTTTAAAAGTATAAAAAAAATATACACTTAAGACTCTCACACACTCACACACACACACACACACACACACACACACACACACACACACACACACACACACACACACACACACACACACACACCACACACACACACACACACACAAAAAAAAAAAAAAAAAAAAAAAAACATGTATATTAAAAGCTTGAGGTCAAAACCTGTGCAATCAAAATCTAAACTAAACTAAACTAGCACTATTTATGTATATATTCATCCTCATCTTTTAGTTAGTAAGTCAACATGTGGTACTCTTTAAATTATGTACAGTTACCCCTTGGAGAAGGCTTAGTTGTCAGGATAATCTAGTTAAAATTTATTTGGTATCAGTAATTACATATTACAAGATAAGCAAGTGCCAAAATACAAGCAATTAAAAAAAGTTAATTATTGCTGTAACAGATCCTCTTTCCCATCACTTCTGCGGACCAGTAGTATCCTGTTACTATAAAATCCATCAAGAATTTCTTACATCAGACATATGTTGTCTACTTCACACAAAATGAAATAATCATGGTACAAGACATAAAATATGATAAAATGAAAGGAACAAAAAGTTCACTACAAGAACTATTAATTGGTTTTAAAAGCCTGAAAAAGCTAGAGACACTTCTCTTTGGTATTCCACTAAAATATAAAACATGGCAAGGTCTGTTATCAATTACAATTCCACTAAAATATAAGACATGACAAAGTCTTATCTATTACAATTCCACTAAAATATAAGACATGACAAAGTCTCTTATCTATCATAATTCCACTAAAATATAAGACATGACAAAGTCTCTTATCTATTACAATTCCACTAAAATATAAGACATGACAAAGTCTGTTATCTATTACAAAATAGGGACATCTATCAAGATAAATAAAACTATAGTAATATAAAATAATGAAAAATAGTAAAGTTGGCCATCTTTGACTAATTTGCACTCTCTAAGAATAGCAGTCATGAATAAAATACAAGGCTTTGCATACAAATTCATGCTATGCCACACTACAGCTCTTCTCCTCTTGATGCTGGAGACAATGTCTTGATTGCTTCCTTCATTGTTGCTACTACAGACTTATCATCAAAGTAGAAATATTTGTACTTGGAATTTCCATTTACATTATATAGTTCTGGATGAACGTTGCCTTCTGAATCTGAAAAGTAGTAATATTATTTATATATATATATATATATATATATATATATAATATATATATATATTATATATATATAATATATATATAATAATAATAATAATATTAATAAAACAAATGGGGTTACCAAAATAGAACTGAAAGCTTAGAGGAGGTTGGTCAAAGGATGTTCTAAAAAAAAGTCTGAATGTTCCAT
>NW_020870602.1:375036-392536 GCF_003789085.1 Penaeus vannamei
AAATTTTGATTGATTCAGGACAAGACATTGTGAAGTATCCAGTTGAGAAGTATCCCACAGGTACTTACTAGTTGACTATGTAGTAATTGTGATGAATATTGCTTTCCTGTAATCTTTGTATACAGTCCTAGTGAGTTAAAATTGTGCAGATTTTGTTCCAGAAGTTAAGATGTGAATTGTGCAATTCAAACATGTCTTGTCTTCATGCTGGAAAGCTTTATATTAACTTGACATTTCTGCATGGCATTAAGGTGATATCCCCTTGATCCCTTTCAAATTTCCAAGATAAGTACTAGTAGTTTGGGGTTATAGGTTGCACTGCTTAAAAAATCAAAAATAGGTAACAACTAAGTAATACTAGTTTGATATAAAAGTTGAACACTTATTTCATAAGCTTCACTTCTATAATTGAGTGGATTCTCTTAATCCATATTAATTTTATTAGTTATTGAAGTATCTAATTTCTATTAATGTAGTTTCAGATGAGGTTGCAGACAAGGCTTTGGAAGAATTAGGTATTCATATAGATTCACTGCAGTGTGAGCCCTCACCACAAGGTGGGAAGCGTTGGCTCTGTCCAATAAAAGGTTGCTGTAAACATTTCCCCAAGCTTTCATCCTTAAAGGTAATCAATGAAATGTTTTGAAGGTTCTTTAAAGTTGCTTTATAAGTTGTTTTATGGCCTGAAACTACTTCATCTGCATATGTGACCTTATCACTTTGTCATGGCATTGAGTTGTAAAGGAAACAAGTTTTGTACGTACTTTTCATTTTACATTTGCAAATAGTGCAGAAAAAATAGATGCAAAAATAATTGTTAATTAACCTGATACTTTTCCTTCAAAGGTACATCTTTTGAGTCATAATGGAATTCGACCCTACAAATGCAGCTATGAAAATTGCGATTGGGCTTTCTATACATGGTATAAGCTGAAAAGACATATTGAAACACATCTTAAGAGAAGAGATTTTGCAGTGAGTATACTTTTTTCCTTAGTTTGATCTTGCAGCCTCTCCTCATTATTTCATTATTTTAATTTTTAAAGTTTTAACCATAAAATCTTATGCGTCAATGGAAAATATCAGTTGATGTGGAAGAAGTATTATGACACCAGAGGTTATACATTTTGATAAATCTTACAAATGAACAGGTTTATTTGTAAGAATTTTCTGAGAAAATATTTGAAAGCTTCCTCTGATTTACAATAAGTGAAAACTAGTGTGATGGCACTTAAAACTCATGGAGTTGAAGGAATTGGCATAAGCAAGAAACAGGGGAGAACACTATGAAATTATATTAACCATGCAATCAGTTTCTTACTCAATTTTTTTGTTTAATTTGATTTGTTGAGTCAGTTTTCATTGCGACATTATTAATATAAATGTGAAAAAAAGGAAGAGTTCAATACCTGTAATTCATCTGTTTATGTATTGTGATTTCAGTGCTCAGAACCTAACTGCAATAGAAGGTTCACCACCGTCTACAATCTCAACACACATCTTCGATTACATCAAAGACCAAAGTGCTGGATGTGTTCACTGCCAGAATGTACAAAAGCATTTCATACAAGGAGAGAGTTAGAGGTCCATATGAAGACCCACAAAGATGTAGAGGCTCCATATAAGTAAGTTTTGCATGATCAGGATTTTTTAGCAAACATTTAGTTTCTGTAGTTTTGTAATGAAATTAACATTATAATGTAATGGTATTGATATAAGTTTTTGTGATTGGAAAGTAGTGATAGTGCTTATTTGAAATAGTTATTTCATATGGATATTTTGCATTTATAGAGTCAACACCAACCTCCTGATAAGAATACAAAACATTAGCTTCTCTAATCAGAATGTCTCTGTTACAAAGATCTAGGTAGATCAGTTCCTAATATCTGGGTAATACTTAATAATAGCCTAGTGTGTCATTATGTCTTAATGTTATCCTTACATCACTACTTGTTGAACAGATGTGGAGTTGATGGCTGCAGTAAATCGTACTTCACACCTAACTCCCTAACCTCACACATGCGCAGTCATCACAAAGAGGAAGAACTAAGATGCCAATGGACAGGATGCGGGAAGAAGTTTGATAAACCATGTAGACTAAAGGCTCACATGAGGGTACACACTGGCCAGAGACCATTTGTGTGCACGTATGAGGTAGATGCTTGATACTTTTTGCATATATTATATATTAGAACAAGCAGATATAGTTCTCTTTTTCATTTGCCTTATTTTCTCTTAATTATTGATGATATATAGCTTAAAGAATTAATAATTTTTCTTTAAATCCATGAATTAATGTTTATTCTATGATACATGACTATATATAAATAATGATTATCTTTATTTTTAGGGCTGTAATTGGTCTTTCCAAAGTGCAAGTAAATTGAGTCGGCACCAGCGGAAGCACACAAATGACAGAAAGTTCACCTGTACCATATGTCAGAAGTCATTTTTACGATCAGAGCACTTAAAGGGCCATCTCCTCATCCACACTGGTGTCAGGAATTTCCAGTGTCCTGTCGAACGTATGTAATGGTTAAACCAATTGTATTTAGTGAATGGTTTGTTTTCTTGTATAAATAGTTATTAATTTTTTCAACTGATTTATAAATTTCAATTGAAGGAATAAAAATGTCACTTTTTCATAATTCAAGTGTTTGTTTTATAGTGGGTATATATATGTATTTTCATATTTTTAGTTGTCATACTTGATATGCTTTATATAAACCCCTTTATGTTCATTAATATTTTAGATAAATATTTTTTTCTTGCAGACTGCAATGCAAAATTTACAGCAAAGAGCAGTTTGTATGTCCACCTGAAGAAGCATGAAGGGAAAACCAAAGAGAACAATAATAAAGTAACTTATCACTGCCCTATTGATACCTGTGACAAGAGTTATAATTCTAAGTTCAACCTTCGTCAGCACATGCTGAAGAACCACACCATTCTGAGTGAGTTTTATTAGTTTGATTGTTATATGTCTATTTAGATTTCTCATAACTTCTTTTATATGCTAATATGCACTATATGTAATTCATAATCCTATCAATCATCTCTCAACAGCTACAGACACAAGTCAGTTGGATTATATAACACTACTAGGGGAAAAGGACCTCATGATGGACCACCTTCTGCCACTGACAGCTGGTGGTTCTACATCAGCCTCTGCGACTCTTGACCCTAATGTTCCAGCCTCATCCCTGGCCCCATCTTCTCATGCAGGGGACACCCATGCCACATTGCTTTCAAGTATTGAGCTTATTAATGGGGATATTGGCACAGGTAAATGGCACGTTCTATGTTTAGCTAGCTATGGTCGCAGCCAAATAGAAAACTATATGGTCTTTTTATAAGTATGAATATGCTCTTACATAAGACATTAAAAAATGCAAACAAAGAGAGCTGTGTACATTTTTTTTTTTTTTTTTTTTTTTTTTTTATTATATTTATTGTTTAATATTTATTTCTAAAATCCCTGTTAAAGTGAAAAGAGTAGATAAATACATGTTTTTGTTTCCTCCCTTTTTTCTTATCCTTTTCCTTTTCTTTTCTTTTTTATGTGTGTGCTCATGCACATGCATGTGTGTGTAAGCCTGTCTGTGTGACTTGATTTTAGGAATAAAGATAGCACACTGTATTCATGAAAAATAATCTGAATTAACTCTTGCAGATGGTACAAACATTCCACCCATTATTGTGATGGAAGGGAGAGCAGCAGCAGAAGCCATTGAAGGCATGGATGTTGGTATGCCAGACACTCTTATGGGTAATACAGCTGGAGGAAATGGGGAAAGTGAAGTAGAGTCCCTTGATATGCCAACTATATCAAAAGATTCAGTACCAGGGTCTGGAGGCTCTGCAAGAACTGATGTCGTGGGTAACATACTCCGTTCACGTAGAGCAAGAAAAAGGCAGCAGATGAATTTAGCAAAGAAAATGGCAGAACTAGGATGTCATATATCAGGTGAGTGGACACAGTTGTGCTATTGTAATTACTAACATTACAGTCCCATCGAAAATAAGTAATGGTCATATACCCTGTGTTTGGAACACATTGCTGAATGACAGGAAAAATAAGAAAAAACAAATCAAATGCCAGATGATTAAAAGCTGCTTCCTGTAAGATGCACCCTTGTTTTTGAAAGACATATGATATATTCCATTATATTATTATTGAAAATTATTTTTAAATATTTTTTCTAAAGAAGTGTTGTCATTCTTTACTGTAGTTAGGTGTTTGTTTTGGCTATGAAAACAAAATTCAGAACTAACATGTCAAGTATGGTGTCATTTTGCATCTCACTGCAGATGAGTACTGTATTTTGTTATTTGACTTTTTAAGGAATATTTCTTATTCTGAGTTTGGTTGTATGAATGAGGAGTATTGAAAACATAACCAGTATCATGTTGACTTACTTGCTAAGGAAAGTATGTTGAAATTTTGAAGTAATGTTAATGTACAACATCCAGCATAATTACTTTACATCTTTCACTTTGACATTTTCCGTTGTATTGCATTACTGTATTCATAATATTATTAAAGGATTGGTTGTAACTGTTGCACATTTTTTGTATGAGAAAAGTGCAAATAGCATTTGTTTTTACTTTCCTTGTGTGCACTGTATAAAATTAGTGTAGTTTTTCTTGAAGAAGACATCCTATGAATTGTTAAACAGCCCTAGAGAAAGATAGAAAATGTAACTAAAAAAGTAGCTTGAAGAAAGGTGGAAAAAAGTGAGATGTGCACTTTCTTTTTTCTTGTTTGTGCATATTGACTATAATTACCAAACCTGCATAGTGACAGAAATTGATTGAACACCTAATGAAAAGAAATTATGCTGGATTTTTATCTTCTCCTTTTATTTTATTTTTGCAGGCTTATTTTTTCAATTTTAGATTTTCGTTTTCTTGACAGATAATAAATTCAGATTAATATTAGAATTAATCATTGTATGCAGGTACTGATGGTGTAGTGAGTTTCACCAACGATGTAGTTTTATCAGCATCAGCAGTTACTCTACCAGCTACTTCACATCTTCAGTCAACTTTATTACAAGTATGGTTCTCCTGTTTGAAGTGTTTACTCTGATATCATGCATTAAATTTTTTTTTTCCATTCTATACTTATTTTTATGGTTACTTGATTTATGAAGCTGTTAATTCAGAGTTTGCATCACCTTTTGCTTTGAGAAACTTTACTTTGATGGTAATTTGTGTTTGCACCTTTTTTTTTTGACAGGACGATGCTGTTACTAGCGAGTTGTACCAAGAAACGCTAATGGGACATGATCTGCTTTCTGACCCTACTACAGATCCACAGTCAACTATCAATCTCCGTGACCTAGAGTGAAGATCAAATCCATTTCAGATATTAGCTCTTTTATAATCTGATTGATCTCATTTTTGTAGGAAGCATGTATATGTGGGAAAGTGTGAAAGAAATATTGAAAACACACACTCACTCACTCACTCACTCACACTCTAACTCTTACTCTTACTCTTACTCTTACTCTTATCCTATCCTATTCTGTCTTTTCTCCTCTCCTTTCCTTTCCTTCATATCTCACCTGTCTCTCTTCTTCTCATCTTGTCTATCCTTCCCTCTCTCACATGTGTCCTATGAACACATATGTGTGGCAAGTGTGTTGTACCAGAATGTTTATGAGTGTTAACTGCAACATTTGAATACTATTGTTGATATGTTGTGGTTATGAGTGTCGTGTGAAATGATACTATTTTCCCCTTTTCCCTGAGTCATACAATTCTGTGATAAAAGAACTAACTTTGAGAAGCTTAGTCTCACTTGTTGGTTTCTTTATAGTTGTAATATTTTGGATGAATATTTTGTAAGACATCTTACATTAAGCAAACTGAAGCTCATTGAACTTGGAATCTGAGTGCACATTATCTGTTTCCTAGACTTGGCTTGTAGTCTGTGATCCTTGTGTGAAATTCAGTGATTTTCTTAAGCTAAGAAAAGAATGGCAGAAGAATGGAGGCTTCAATTTTTTCTTTTTTGTAGCGGGGGTGGTGTTGCTGGTAGATATTGTTTCTTCTTATATTTTGGTGGTTAGAAATTGCCAAATGACTTTTTATGTAGAAAAGGTTAACTGTCAATTCATTAATTTGATTGTAAATGGTATGATGTATGAAGGAGAATGTTTTGGTAATTTGAATGAAATCTTAAGGAGATTTATTTTTAAGAGGGTCTTTGAAAATATGTTGATAAATATGTGAACTATTATAACGAGTAAATGCTTTAAATGCATTGTTTTTTTGCATCTGGTTATAATGAAATGGTGATTATATGAAATCATATTTTATCTTGGCAATAAAGATTGTTTGCATAAAATTAGATATATATATATAAATGATATTTATGAACAAATACAAAGTTATGCACAGTTAACTCTTCACTGTCTTCAAGAATTTATTGGAAAGAAATGGAGTTTTTTGTACATTGATATTAGCTACTATATGATGGCATGTAACTAAGCATGTATACTATATATTACTTGAATGTGCAAGAGCTATAGTTTTCTATAAAGCAGTCCTGATTTTTTTTTAGAAATATGTATTTCATTAATTGAAAACTTCATCAATATTGAAAAATGGAGTAATTGCATAAATAGCACTGTTTAAACTGAATTAATTTATGTGAAATAAAACGTTGATAATAAATTCTGCTAATGTAGCAGATGTCATGATTATTTACATATTCTGTTTTTTTTTTTTTTTTTTTTTTTTTTTTTTTTTTCTTTCTCTCTTTCTTTCTTCTCTCTTTCTTTTCCTTGTTTAATATTTACCTCTTTTTGATGTAAGCTAAACAAATGGTTATTTTTTTGAGATATAAAGGGTAACATACCTTCCAAATAAAAGTTTTTTTTTTTTTTTTTTTTTTTTTTTTTTTTTTTTTAGTGATAGTATCACTATTCTTTAAATTGCTGCTCTTATTTGTGTTTTTTAATATAGTGTACATGTTTCTAACTTATTATTATTGTTGTTTTTCTTCTTTTTCTTCTTATATTGTGTTCTGACCATTTGGCTAAATTGGATAAAAGGGCTTACATGCCAAGAGAGAAATAATTTCTGTGTGTATATTTTGTGAACATAAAATTATGGGTAAAATAGAGCCAGATACTTGTGCATCTGCTACTAATATCTGATGGTAAGGAGGATTCGGAAGAGGTTCATTATTTGGTAACAAGAAAAGGTAACACAAGTTGTAATGAAATATGAATATATGGAAAGAATGCATTTCATTTTTCAGAATTTGGTTTGTAGTCATTCATGCCAGTAGAATACTGTATTGATTATTATTTGCCTTCTTCAGCTGTACTCATGTTATAGTGCATAGTATCATATAGAAAATACATTGCCTGTTCTCTTTAACATGGGCATTACTCACACTGCCATAGGTTATAAGTTGAAATAGTTAGAGGTACCTTCACTGCCTCCACCATACTACGTGCTTCACCTTTATAAGTAATACAGTATTCTGAATAGTAGATGCACATAATGATATAGCCAAAGTTTACATTTTATTTTTATCACATCTGAAACAGTAGCATGGAGGAATCTGGTGGAGGAAAAAGGAGTGTACTCTCAACAAGCTGCTGGTATGGGACAAACTAATGTAAGAGTTACACTTAGACTTTTATGTGGTGGAAGCTCTGACTGGAGACAGTTTGCATTGTGTATTAAAATACTTTTTGCTTTAGTAATAACATTGACTTCCTGTAATGATGTATGTAAGGTGTAATTAGAAATGTGGTTGTGGTTTCCAGATATTTTACCAGCTGTTCTGTGTAGTAAAAATTTACTATTTGTGTTTAACCCTTGAGACAAATAATCAGTAAACCTTGTGTAAGGGAGACAGAATGCCATAAAACTGGCTTATTTTTATAAAATTTATCACATATTCTATAGTTTCATCTTGTATAACTTGCCATTATTACCATTATGGAGTTACATTGTCTCTTTCATTTTTTATACACATTCTAATATAATGTAGCCTTTAGTAACAGTATGAATAGTTAATCAAAAGTTAAACCAGCATACTTGAGTGTTTTAAAGCTATGCTAGTATTTGAAAGATTTCATTTTGCATTATTTTGTTTTATTATTGGTATTATTTATTTTTCTTATTTTTATTGCCAGCTTTTGTGCCAAAGTATGGCTGTGAAAAAGTGACAGAGGTTGAACACAAGTCATATCAGTGAAGAATAGCTACGGTAACATAAATATATATATATATCTATAAACTACAGTATTTATCTTCCAGTCTTGACCTATGTCCTCTTTATTTTTTGCAAAGAATGCCATTGTTTTCATGGTGTACCCTACTTGCAACTTTAACTCAGTATTTTTTTCTGTGAATTTCTTCTTTTCCTCTGTGTCCATTATTTTCTCATGTTTTTAGCCTTGTGGTTAGTGGTAGCAGTTGCTTGTACGTTTACAGTTCAATGAACTGATTTATACACTCACAAGATCTTGTAATTTTCTGTGTGATTTTGGTCCTGACTCTCTCTCCTTTTCTATGCTGCAAACATTTACTGAAGGTTTGTGTTGTTGCATTTGGTATGGTTGACTTTAAAAAGAAGTATTTGTAGGTTATAGGATGGTACAGGAGTATTTGTATGTTGTGATGGTAGGAATTAATGTATTTATAGAGAAGTATATCATTAGAGAAATAATTGAATTATTTTTGCTAGAGATTAGTGTTCCATGCATAAATTTTAAAGATGACTGCTGATAGTTTCAGTTCAGTTGTCAGCAATGATATGCTCAATTTCACATGAGAAGTGTGTAATGTTAAAGTACACTGCTGTGAAATATTACACAGTATTACCTATCCCGAAAAGTCATTGCTGAGGAAAGGTCATTTTGTGATTTATCTTTCCATTGTCTACAGTTCTGAAAGGTTAGCATTAACATATTCTCTGAAAATAATATTGCTTCACTGCACACTGGTGACACTTCCTCTTTTTTATATAAAGTTAACATGCTAAATATTTCTTTCCTATAGCACTCTTTTACCGTTTACTTCTGTGCAGTTGTTAAGTAGACTAAACTAGGTGTTGGTGGAATCACACTATATGACCATTGTAATTCTGCAGACTGTCCAGGAATGTTCTACAAATTCAACATGCTAAATAGCATTATGAAATTATAGAATTCAAGTACACTTGCTACTATTACCAATACAACCAACACCAGCTCAGTTAACATCACATTATTTTTATGTCTGTTATTGCATCTGCTTACTACTAGGGCACTTGTTGTATTTCTACTTCTACTACTACTACTACTACTACTACTACTACTACTACTACTACTACTACTACTACTACTACTACTACTACTACTACTACTACTACTACTACTACTACTACTTACTACTACTACTACTACTACTATTACTACTGCTATTATTACTACTACTACTACTACTACTACTACTACTACTACTACTACTACTACTGCTGCTACAACTATAACGACAACTACAACTACTACTCATGCTACTGATACTAGGTGGATATTTTAAAGTGGTCTTACTTTATTTGATAAAATTATTGCAACCTGGTATTTGAAGAATAGACTGCTAATGAATGATTATTTTACTAATTTGTCACTCAAAGGAGGTCATTGCCATTTTGACAGCAATAACTGATATTATATATCCCGAATTATAAACCAACACGTACTGTAATATCATACCTCTGTCAATTGTGTAATGCTATTTTCCAAAATATGTGAAAGTAATAGGGATTTGATTTGATGCAGAGCCTGTCATGGTATCCTCCTACATAATCAATTCCTGTTCCTTTCACACATGGCCAAGCTAAGAAGCAGTCCTTGTAGTGCTTCAGTCAAGATGTACCTGACATGTAGTAATTAGTTGAAATCCAGCTTCTGTATTGATGGTAGGTTGCAATAAAAATGTTGGTTCAGATCACTTCATGTATTCTTGTGCTATGATATACCTTGCTGTGTATTATGTTGTCACATCATTATATTTGTTTGTGTTCACAACTTTAGTGTTGTGAAATTTTGAGGAAAATAAAAATCTGATATTTTCTTTTACATTCAGTGCTGATCTAACGATTCAGTAGCAAGTCACAAAGGAAATACTTTGTGCAATATTTAATATACTTATATCTTGGGATAGCATGTTGTTTCTTTAACCACATGCAAAGGTTGCATCTGCCGTTGTGCACTACAGGTATTAGTTAATCTTCTTTGTCTTTTACCTTCCAAGGAAAATTGTAGAATGTACTAAGAACGATAACTTACCATTAAGCAGTGGTGTTTTTGCACCACAGAATACCAATGGTGTCCTCAATTACTAAAGCCCCAATGACCTTTAAGGATGTTTTGGGTAGATGAAAACTTGATAAAACCCCACTGAATTATATGTTTAAGAAATCGGCCTGTATGAAGAACTACATACAGCTACATGAGTGTCGTACTTGCAAATGATAGAGTATAAATATAGAATAATTGTATTCCAATGAAATGCATTATAATGTAAACACTATGGGGTCATCCATAATTTTCATCATTATCACGAGCGTACAAACCGTACAGGGGGGTGATAAAGACCAGGCGTACACTTTTATGAATGTGAAAAATGATGATACGTCAATGGGTGAACCGGTGACAGCCATGATTCAAATTTCGCGCCCTCCGGTGCTGGTTGAAGGGATGGCCGCTTTTCCGTAGAAGCGTTTCTGCTTATAAATAGATTATAAATTTCTGGCTATAAATAATAAAACTGAACTATGCACTATCATAAATGAATTCATACAAGATTACAGTTACAGCGCGTAGGAGCAAAGTCTGATAATTGTATTACTCCCTGTGTTAATTTCTTGACTTTGAATCTGTAAAATTGATTTATCTTAAACGTATACGACTATTCATAAGAGTGTTGTTGGGCTGAAGATTTAAAGTCATTCTATGGAATTGTCGCTCTGCCGTAGGTGATACCCAGCTGGAAGACCAGCTGACGTGATATCGGATGAAATTGCCGCGATGGCGTTCGTTCTGCCACATCATACGAGGATGTTTTCAGCAATTTGTGTGTTTGATTTATTTGAACATAGTTAAATATTTCAATATTGCTTTAAAAACTTTTTTTATTTGCATCAAACAATCTGTAGTCATGAAAAAGAACAAAAATACAGCCTACGGGAAAAATTCCGTAGGCTCTGTATATTGTCCTGTCATCGGACTTTTGATTTTAAATAATTGAAAGAGCAATATAACAAGGCATGGTTTTATTTAAAATTCATATATTGTTCTTGGAACCACAAAATAAGAATCCACATATATGGATAGGAAGATCTTGATCCATAATTATTTTTTGTCCGCTAATGTACACTTTCAGTGCTGATATGCGCTATATAGACTTGTGATATAATGAACATTATGGATGGCCCCAAATATACATTGATAATATATGCATATATCATAATAGGTGGTTATTTTGCTATATATAGTTTACTTTCCACCCAATGTAATTCTAAAGTGGAAGAAATCAATTCAACATCTACACATTCAGTAAATCTTATTTGCTTGAAAGAGCAGAAATAATGTTCAAGCTTTTTTAAAGGCAGAAGAAAACGAAAATGTAGAAAATATTCATTTAAGTATAAAACCCATAACTCATTTTTTTCCATACAGTACAAAATGCAATTACCATGCTAGGGTTTTTCTGGTTCAAGTATGTCACAAAAAATTGCATACTGTAAAACTGTCAATCTCCTCTTGCCAGCCCCATTTCATAAGAAAACTATTTGGGTATTGGCCACATCTGCCTTAGCACTCGCATCCTGTCACGTTCTGATCTGCAATGTTCCTCTTACAACCCCACACATTCAGCTACCCTGCCCACATTTCAGTATGAGTATGGACGCACATTTCAAATCTCCTTCAGTATCATAGGCTCAAACATTTTTCACGTGGGCATGATCAATATAAAGTCACTTCCACCCCAAGCCTCTAAAAGTGTTTCAAAAATGCCTAGCTTGACAGAAGTCATGGTCATTCCAAAGGCCAGCAAAAACGCCCCTTCGTCAACAAACCTATCTAAATTCGATTCAATTCGGCCACTGATACTAATACTCACTGCTCGATGTTTACTGACAACTCTATACTTTCCATACTACCCACCCAGGTCATTACTCAACCTTCAGAATGCACCCCTTCCTCTCTCCCAACATTCTCTACTCCATCTACTGCGTCTTCTTCATTATCTACCCCCCCCCCCCCCCCCAAGTATTACTTCGCTCCACACCATCCCATCTTCATCCCGCCCTCGTCCTTCTACTGCTTCCAACTCTACAAACCTTTTAAGTACTCTCCTTGGCCCAGCCAAATAAGATCGATTCTTTGTGATCCCTCCTAAAGCTCTTTGCTCTGACAATACCTTTCTCTTTCAACAATATCTCTAAAAACAAGTAGGTAAAGTTTCCTTTCGCAGTCTTTCCGATCGTTCACGCCTTGTCACAGTTACATCTGAATCCCAAGCTCGTGCACTATCTACCCTGCTTGACCTCCCTGACAAACATATTCCTGCCGAAACCTATTCCTCTCTCAATACTTGTACAAGTACTGTTTCTGTCTCCCCGACTGACTGTCGTATCTACGACAGGAACTGGTCAGACTGTGAAAATGACCTACTTACCTACGTTGTTGATTATGATGCAGTGGCAGTACAGTGCTACACTATCCCCCCAGACGCTAGCGTAAGTCCCACACCAATTGCCAAGATTAGCTTCCGTGGGCATGATCTTCCCCATGACGTTTATATTGTTGGAGTGTCTTGCCCTATCCGACCATAACCCCTTTCTCGTCAGTGTCAGACGTGTCGGTCATGACCATTCAAATTGCTCTGCTCAGTCACTTGCAAGTGCCAATTGCGGTGGCTCCCATAATGTAATTTCACAAGAGCTGTCCTGCTTATAAGCTCGAATACAGGCTGATTCAAACTAGGCCTCACTCTACGCAAGGCCAGACAGGAAGCACGGCGACGAAATATTCCTCTCTACTCATTCCAAAACTGTCCTTCGCTCTGCTCCTCTCCCATTTTTTCAAGATGTTTCAACATCTCTCCCAGTATCTCTTTCCTCTAGCTCGAACCATACTACCTCTACTTCCCGGTCAAATTCCTTTTCCAATCTAAATCCAGATACTCCAGTATTTATCACTTCCTCTATGCCTACCCCTCCTCCTCACTTGACATGTTGCACAAGACAACCTAAACGTTCCACCCCACCCTCTCCTACCACATCCTCTCCTACACCCTCCGCTTCCTCAGCTCCTTGGATATCAATCCCGTCTTCTCCTCTCAAGAGAATCTTTGTTTATGTCTCCACCCAACGCCTCTCCAGAAACACTTGAAGACATCCAAAACTTCCTTAACATAACCCAAGGGAACACTCCGCTCCCTCATCCGCTCTCTAATCGCGCTGTTCCTATTCCCTCTACATTTAAAGTATTTGCCAATGTCCATCCTCCTCCTCAATTTCCCCCCACCCCATCCTCCCTACCGGCTACACCTGAATGCTCACATAAATCCCTTGTTACAAGTGTCCCTCTCCAGACGCCTCCACTCGTAACACTCTTCCTGATACTTTACCACCTTCCCCAATTCCCCTTTCTCATCCTCCGGATTCTTCTCCTATTTCTCCAACAAATATCTGTTTTCTTTGAACAATGTCCCTATTTCTTCTCCAGTCACAAACACTCTTTTTCATTTTTACTAATCTCTGCTTTGCTTCATTTGCTCCCCTCTTTACCCGTTTCAGTAACATACTATCACATTGCGCTCTTTAATCTTCGACATCTAACACATTTTATTCTAATCTTTATCTCTATCATTTTTGCCACCATATTTTGCCAGTTATATGACCTTACAGGGCGTTTGATTTACCGTTTAAGTTTGCCGTTGGTGACAACTTTGTGTCCTGTGTCCTGAAGATTGAGCGATGCCGTGCACATCTCGCGTCTCTTTAGTCCCCTATTGCATCATTACTGGCAGCATAATGCATACTCGGCCAAGTCAGTCACCTGGTCTTGTTGACTTACCAAAACAATAGGTGCACCTACCAAACAAACCTATCAAATGAACACCTCCAACAACGAAATCCCTGGCCTTTGTGAATTATCAGAATCAGACCACAATGGGTTCAAGGAGACCATGGAGTTCATTCCCAACAGCAGAGAAACTTCTTCTGATGTTCCTGTTTGTAGTTACAGCAGTAGCAACAACTTTGGGGTGAAAAAAAGCAAAGAAGGCAGCCTGGGTCTCCGACACCAGTGACTTGTCGCAACCCTGATGAAGAAGAGGCTGGGCCCATGGTACTATCTCCCACTCTAACTCAAGGGTCAACTTTTCTTCCTTCGCCACAGCCTCGGAGGACGAGCCAAAACATAAACCCAAGAGGGAGAGAGAGAAAAAACAAACATGGATAGGTCTAGTTGGCAAAGGGGGTTCCTCCTTCACATCAAACCTGTCGTGAGCCTCAATGTTAGAGACGGTGGCAATTTAGGTGGAGTTTTGTCTCACGTGTAACTGATTCAGAGCAGTGTGATATCACTCAGTTTGAGCATATTGCAGTAGAATATTGGTGACCTCATAGGCATCGGTCTCTGCACGCTTATGTAGTCCCATGTAAATGCTTATAACAATTCATAACGAAATACTTTATGTATATTTTGTTTATTAGAAATATGATATAGCATTTTAATTTCACCGATTGCTAAATTCCTATCAATTATTGGTCTCAATAGCATGATAATAGTGCAGATGTACAGGGGGGCAGCTGGACCCCCAACTTATTGCTAACTGTACTTGAAAAAAAAAATCTCTTGTATACCTACAGGCTTCTGTAATCACTATTCATTCATTAGGTTTACATTATATATAACACCTTTTCCTGATATAACTGTTTTCCCCCTAGAATCCTACTTCGACATTTAGGGGTCCGGAGTTAGATCCCTAAAGGGGCCCTGTTCTGCTTACATTTGACAAATATATTTTGGATGAAAAATAAATAAATGTATTTATTTTCCTGTACCAAACATACTAATAATGGCATAACTAAGGGACCCAGGGTCCTTGAGAAATCGCTCCCACCCTATTTATACCGAATTGAATTGAATTTCTCCACATCCCTTTGAGAAAATCCCTTGCCCTTCGAAGTTTGTATGAACTGTAGCAGTGAAGATTAAAACAATATTTTTAAAATTACGACCTGCAGTTATCTGTATAATTATCATTATCGCTATTATCGCGAATTTGTGACATATGATAATTGTCAATATATCTTTATTTAGATGATAATATCACTACTAGCAGTATTAAAAGAAATGATCATCACTGTTAACACATTTCCTGAGCGAGCGTTCATTGCTGGTAAATATAAATTTGTCGAAATTGAACGCTCCTTGAAAACGAAATATGGATATAGTAAGCTTTTTGATACTATTGACAGTGAGCAAAAATTCCCCCGAAATGTGATTAATTTCCATCTTATTCAGAATTATTGTAAATTACTAACTCCATATAACTTTCAACAAGGTATAGGTAATAATTCGTGAAACAGATACCCTGCATTGAACTACAGCGTAACCCGGATTTAATTTAGGATTTCGTCGCCACAGCTCTTGTCAACAAACGTTCCTGGGAAGGTCTCCAATTCTAATTCGTAAGTGTCTTCATTAAATTATATATATTTTTATCGTGAATATGCAGAGACCAGGTAGTCTATGATTGATGATAGACATTTCTTTCGTTAAGCACTGGAATACACCCGATAAAGATGACTACATGCGGGCCTCACTTCTGTTGTTGCTATTGAAGGTTCTCGTAATGCATAATTTTCATTAGAAGTTGAGTATGTATGAAGAAATCTTGATAACCGTCTGTTACATTGGTCGTATAATCTTCAAATTCATTGGAAAGATGTTGAGTTGTAGAAGGCCAGAAGGAACTAGTTGTGCAGTGTCAGGCATTTATTGTGGTCCCAGAATTTTACTCTCTGAGAGAGACAAATGCTGCTTTCGGAACTCCTCGTCTTGCTCGTCCAGACAACTTGTCCAGGACCAGCAGGACAACAAAGCCGCATTCGGAAGCAAGACCCTTGCTGCCCAGAATGCATCCAGCTGAATTTAAACATTCACTCACTTATCATACCGGTGTCTATTTTACATACTGCATAGATTTTGCAGGACAAGGAGTTCTGAACGCAGCATAACAGACCAGTATGAATAGTACAGCACTTTTCAACAAGATCTTGGGTGTGCATGGAAGATATTTGAAGTGTACAGTGTGCAGCGGTTAAGAAGTGTGCACTTCAAGAGTGCACATCTTGAAACTTTTCAGATAACAAAATGATTGAAAGTCCTTTAAACTATTAGTAAATTCCTCATTCCATATTGCAGTTACATAATTATTTTGATTATTGACCCATGTATCACGCAGGTGTGCAACCAGGAACTCAAACGAAAATCTCGGGTGTGCATCTGCTGTACTTTCCATACTGGCTAGCAGACCTCTGCCATTCATAGTCAGACAAGGTAGAGCTTTTAGTGGTTCTATTGTTGAGGATAAAGGTATAGGGAGATCTTCCATCCTACCAAAATGATTGTAGTGAAGGGTAATTTTGTCTAATAGTTTCACATAATGGATCGCAATGATTTTGGTATTGTTAGATTCCTCTCACTCTCAAGTTTTCTAATTTAAAGAATTTATTACATGGAAACTCCCCAATCCCCACATTCTTGGCCCCAATAGCATGGTAGGGGATGAAAGGTACCATGGAAATTGTGGGATAAGTATGAGTAATTGACACTGAATCAGTCACTATATTGTCTAATGCAACCCCTCCTTGGGGACTGCTGCCCTTAACCCCTGCCCATGAAAACAAAGAATCCTGCACGTATTCACGGCAGGTGAGAGCGTCAGACAGACTTGGCAATGCTCCCACACAGTGGTCATACGCTCTCTCCTGCCGTGAATATGTGGAGGATTCTTTGTTTTCCTGGGCGGGGATTAGGGGTTAGCAACCCCCTGCATTAAACATTATAGTGACTGATTCTGTGTAGATTATTCATATCTTATCCCACAATTTCCCTGGTACTTACTATGCCCTCCACCGCTATCAAGGCCAAGCTTGTTGTTAATAAGGGGGTTTGGGGGGTTTCTGCGCAATAAAATCTACAAATTTGCATTGTAGACGGTGAGAGGAATCCAACAAAACCGAAATTGTCACAATCTGTTATTTGGACGTATTAGAAGAAATTACCATGGTGAAGGTTTGTTAACATGGGTGTTAGCATGCCTAAAAGCCAATGTGATTAATTTTTAAGAGGAGCTGCAGGTTTGAAGGGTATGATTATTATTACTGATTGCATTGAGATGAAAATATAAAGTCAAGACCACTATATGGATATGAACTGACATTTTACAGTTCCACAAATTAGAT
>NW_020870602.1:397536-402536 GCF_003789085.1 Penaeus vannamei
CATATTAGTGTACGTATTAAGAATTAACCTAACTCTGGCTGCAGCTTCCTATCTTTTGGTATGTAAATATTAACTTCAGATGTGTATTGGCACGTTTCTCATTTAACTTCGTGTGACATCGATGGTACCAATACCATATACATTTTTTAAATCCATCAGTTATCGGTTATCCTATTGACTGTCAGCAGCATTGGTTGAATCACTGCAATTATCGCAGTATCTTTCCTTATTGCTGTTATCATCATAATCATTCTTCATATTGCCATCATTATTATTTCCATTGTTAGCACTGATATTGTACTATTATTATTGTTGGTGTTATTATAATAAATATAAGAATCATCATCAGGACTATTATTATCATTATTACTTTTATTATCATCATTGTTATTGTTGTTATCCACATTATTATCATTATCATTATTATCATCACTACCAACATCATCATAGCAATAGTATTATTTAACTGTTTTAGTAGTGATATCTATCGTAATCATTATTTCTATCATTGTCATTATTTTTCTTTAATTTTCATTAGGGTCGTTATCATAACTATTTCATTATTTCAGTTCACCATAAAACGTCAGCTGCTATGGAATACGTGTCAGAAAAAGCAGTAATCGTACAGATATTAGGACACCATTTTACAACAGCGTCACACTGGTCATCGCCGATAACAAAGTATCCACACCTATCGTATTTCCAGCCACAGTACAAAATAAAAGCAGGAGAAAGCTTGTATTCTTCACGGGGAGGAAGGTAAAGGGGGAAGGGGAAGGGGGGAAGGGTCATTCCGAGGTCAGCGTTTAAGGCGAAAAAGGTAGAGGGAGTTTGAGGGAGAGTTAGGTTAATAACCCTTGTCTCGTGGATTCGTTTTACACGTAAGTGTTAAACGACTTGCAAAGGTTAAATGTATAATGGCAGCGCAGTACCGGGAACTTCAATCATTGTTGTACTATCACCATGATACGACTGAGATAAGGTGACCAGCTCATGTTATCCGCCAAGAGCAGCCAGGTTGGCAACCAGTGGAACATGTGCCATTGGTCTTTCTAAATGCCCGCGATGGCAGATCTTTTAATAAAGAACGCAGTCGGGTTTCGAGTCAGTGTGGTCGTTCACTCATGTTTATTTCTTCCTCTCCCATTGTCCCCATTTTCCTATCAACCATCCCCAGAAACAGGAAAAAGGTGAATAATTTACGGACGTTCTCGCTTTGTTTCCTCGTTCTGTGTTTATAATTTTGCTTTACGAATCGAAATTATATTATTTTAAAACATTTTTTAAACTTGTGAAATTATGTGTTTCCATTGCTGTAATACAGATAAGGAAAGGATTGTTCCCACGACAGGCTGGTGGGCACGCGTTCAGCGCCATCTGTTGGCCTGGACGTAGACTATCCCAGGTGAACCCTCTCATCGTTATCTCAACGCTCTCACCAACCAGGTGATCACCTCAGGACGCATTCGGGCCAATATAGTGATATAAACTAAATAAACAAAACTGATTATAAAATAAACTGCCAGTAAAATATTTTAGCGTCGAAAAGAGAGGTCACTGTGAGAGAGGGAGTGGGCGGCGGAGAGCGGGCATCTCCCTGCCTACGTAATCAGCATTAGCCAGAGGCAAAGGCCAGCGAGCGCCGAGCGAGGTGAATCAGTGTTGTGAGAGGCAGTGATCTGTGTGCTGTGTGCTGTGCCCAAGTGCTGCTATGTACGCACATCCATGGAGTTACTAGCCCCCAGAAGCGAATTGGTGTGTGGAATATGTCCGTTATGGATCCTCTAGTAGTAGACGAAGCCCTCAGCGCTTGCTTAGGTGAGTGCAAAAGTAGAATCTGCAAGTGGCGCTGACACTGGTGAATCCAGTCGAACCACCAGGGTCAGGATCTAGGTTAAATGAAGTTGTGTGTAATGAAGAGGATGTTATGTATATTTCGATGATAATAGTGATGGAAACAGTCCCTTTCCAATAATCATTGGTAAAACGACACGAGTTTTTTCTTTGGCAAATAACGAGGTTCATGATGCAATGTGGCCTGTCGTGTCCTCAAACCCCGGGTCACCCCTGCCCTAGCCTCGGTGCAACACCATCCTGCTGCATAAGCAACATCTAAGGGAATGCAGACAAACCTAAATACTCTTATTTACATCCATGGGGGATTCTCCCCTTGCTAGTCCTGGAAATCCTGGTTGCAACACAGTCCGTTTCTCTGGCGTGTTGCCAAAGTGATAGCTAGCTTATCCGAGCTCACAGACTGCCACACCGTTACAATATGCAGCAGGTGCTTCAGTCTCTCTTAGCGAAAAGACCGCTCTGCTAACTCTTTGCCGCTTATGTGTAGCGATGATGAGTCAGATCGCGGATTTCCCATTTATTATAGACTGGGAATAGTTATCGCTCACAAGACGTGCCATGATTCACTTATGATTTTTTATCCTACATCATATTGGTTGCTTGTATAGTTAAAGATTAGTAAAAAAAGGTGATCATAGAGTGTCAAATACTGTGCTTGTGTGACCAGGATAATAATAACAGTAAAGGTGGTTTTAATGATGATAAATAGAATAATAGCATTGTTGATTATAATACTGTTAGTAATAATTGCTGTTATGATTTTCGAATAAAAAAATAATAGTAGTTGTAATAACTGTAATAATGTTAATGGTAATGATAATAATAATAATAATGACAATAATAATGATAATGATAATGATAATAAGAATACTAATGATAACAATATTTATGATACTAACAATGATAATATTAGTAATATTGATAATAAAAAATAATAATGATAATATCGATTATAAGATAATAACCAAGCAGTAATAATTGAAAAGGTAGTAAATTATAATTAAAGATATGCTAATAATGGTAATGATAATTATGATATTAATGATAATATTATTTATAATGATAGTAATAATGATAATGATGATGATATTAATCATGATAATATTGATGATGATAATGATAATAATAATTGATAATTATATAATAATAATAATAACAATGATAAAGATAATTATGAAAATGTTAATAATGATAATAATAGCAATAACAATAAAAGGATAACCATAGTAATAATGATAATCCCCATCATCATAATTATTAACATAATATTCACAACAAAAGATAATGAAATAAGGATAATAATAAGGATAATAATGATAATGATAATAGTAATGACAATGATGATAAGGATAATGATAATGGCAGTGATGATTATAATGATTATGATTATGATACTAATGATGGTAACTATAGTAGTCATAATGATAGTGAAAATGATTATGATCTAGATAACAATGATAATAGTAATGATAATAATAGAAATGAAAATGATGAAAATAATAATGTTGATGTAAAAGTTCATAGAGATATTGATTAGATGATAATTAAATAATGATAATGATAAAATTATGTTGGTGATTATAGCGATAATGGTTGTGATAATCATCATCATTATGATAATAATGATGATGATAATGGTAGTAATATTATTATTGGTATTATACTTTTTAATATTATTATTATCATTATGATTATTATCAATAATAATATTGTTATTGTTATTATTATTATTATAATTATTATTACTATTATTATTATTATTATTATTATTATTATTATTATTATTATTAATATTATTATTATCAATATTATTATTATTATTATTATTAATATTATAAATTAATTATTATTATATTTATCAATAATGATATTGTTATTGTTATTATTATTATTATAATTATTATTACTATTATTATTATTATTATTGTTATCAATATTATTATTACCATTGTGATTATTATTACTATTGTTATTATTATTATTACATTATGATTCTTATTGTTGCTGTTATTATTATTATTATTATTATTATTATTATTATTATTATTATTATTATTGGTATTGGTATTATTATTGTCATTGTTTTTATCAGTATCAGATAATGATATTTCTAATTTTATTGATAGCAATGATAGTAATAATAGGATGATAGCAATAATGAAAGTGATAATAGTGATAATAATAATAATGACAATAATGATAATATTAATGATAATGATAATAGTAGTAATAATAATGATAATAATGATGATAATTATGTATAATAATAAATGATGATAGTAATAACGATGATGATAATGATAGTTATTATTATTCTGATAATGATAATAATAGTGATGACAATGAAAATGATGACAATAATAATAGTAATGATAATGATGATAAAACAAAAGATGATAATGGCGATAGCAATAGTAATGGGAATAATAGTATGGCTAACAATAACAATAACTATAAGAATAATGACACTGATGATTATAATAAGGATAAGAACTGTAATAATGATAAAGTTGAATATCATATATTACCGTATTATTATTGTCATAGAATAGCACTTACGCAAAATAAATGATACTGATGTAGTGATAATGATAAGGTAACATTAACGAAGATAATGTAATTATATTGACGATAATGATAGAATTATAATGATTGTTATAGTAAAAATAATAATGAAAATGCAAATGATGAACAAAGACAATAGTGATAATGAAAATAGTAATGATAATGCTATATGTATTTCTATTATTTTTATATAAATATTATTACCATTATTATTATTATTGTTATTATTGTTGTTGTCGTTGTTGTTGTTGTTATTATTATTATTATTATTATTATTATTATTATTATTATTATTATTATTATTATTATCATTTTTCATTATTATAATTATTGTTTATAGTTATTGTTTTATATTTTTATATTATTATTATTATTATTTATTATTATTGTTGTTATTATTATTGTTGTTGTTATTATTTATATCTATTATTATGATTATTATTATTATTATTATTATTATTATTATTATTATTATTATTATTATTATTATTATTATTATTATTACTATTATTGTTTTATTGTTATAGTTGATGTTTGTGTTAGTATTGTAATTATTGTTATGATTTTTATTATCATTA
>NW_020870602.1:407536-417536 GCF_003789085.1 Penaeus vannamei
CTCTCTACCTCCCTCCCTCCTTTCCCTCTACCTCCCTCCCTCCTTCCCTCTACCTCCCCCTCCTCCCTCTACCTCCCTCCCTCCTTCCCTCTATCTCCCTCCCTCCTTCCCTCTCTCTATCCCTAATAGAGCGGTGCAAATGACAATGCTAACAACACGGTTTGAGAGGAGAAAGAAATGATGCAGGGTTGATTTCGGCCAAGCGCATGCGCTAGAACAGAAGGCACAAGCGAGTTTATCCTTTCCGTGTATGAATGTATTGTATTGTGTTGAGGCCGTGTGCAGAGAATGGCGTCAGAGCCTTGCGTACCCGGCACTCCCTTCTGTGTGCCGACCGTCTACGGGTATACAGTCACACGCACATACACACGTGATGATAGTGGACGAGGGGGCCATTCTAGTTGCGTCCGGATGATACTACCTGTTGCCAACGTCCCAGTCCCATAAGCGGATGAGTGAGGCGAATTTAAAATATATCAGGATGGTTTTCCTGAGACGCCTCAATGCGCCCAGCGAATCTTATCAAGCAACATGAGTTTCTATTAAAAAAACAAAATATCACAGCCTGAAACCTGATCCAAGGACACAGCCGGACGCGGGGAATTACGTGGTAACCCGGACAAAATACTGATTCCCCCTTTGTGTACTCTGTGCAGACGTCACTGATTCAGCGGACAAAGTCATTTTCTAGCCGCCCGTCGGCTAATGCATGTTACATATGCGATATCTGTCTCTCTGTCTATCAGTAGGTTTTATGTATATCTTTATCTGTCTAGTGTATTCACACACACACACGCACACACCACACACACACACACACACACACACCACACACACACACACACACACACACACACACACACACACATATATATATATATATATATAGAGAGAGAGAGAGAGAGAGAGAGAGAGAGAGAGGGGGGGGGGAGAGGGAGAGGAGAGAGGAGAGAGAGGAGAGGAATAGAGAGGAGGAAGGAGAAGGAGAGGAGAGGGAAGGAGGAAGAGAGAGAGGGAGGGGAGGGAGAAGGAGAGAGAGGGGGGGGAGGGGAGAAGGAGAGAGAGAGAGGGGGAGGGGAGAAGAGAGAGAGAGGGGGAGGAGGAGGAGAGAGGGGGGGAGAGAAGAAGAGGAGGGGGAGGAGAGAGAGAGAGAGGGGGAGGAGAGAGAGAGGGGAGAGGAGAGAGAGAGGGGGCGGAGGAGAGGAGAGAGAGAGGGGGAGAGGAGAGAGAGAGGAGGGGGAGAGGAGAGAGAGAGAGAGAGAGATTGCGTGTTTCAGCTCTTTGACAAAGGTACCGTTATAATTTTTTTCCGTATTTTCAATTATATCTTGTGCTTGGTTGACTTGCCCTTTTGTTGGAAACAAATGCATTTATTCATCACTATGAAATTACTCAAATTATTAGACATGTGTTTTTGTTTATTTACTTTTGATACCTAATACTATGATTGGTATTTAAAGTACTGCCAAAATGTTTTTTTTATTAATGTTATATGCTTGAAAATATTTAATATCTAAAGAATCTAAAATGAATATCATGTTTAGATATACTTGATAAACTCTTTTCAAGTAATATTCAGCGACATGAATGATATATTATACCATTTACAAAAAAGGAATTTAGCCACAGTTGTAAAGACGTTTTTTAGGCCTATTTTTTGTCGCTGCATCGGAATCCAAGTTTTCAAGAACTCTTACTTCCTTGTGGAATGAGTATGACTTTTTGTTTAAGGGTTCGTGCTGTATTCACTCCCATTGGTATTGCCTTTGATTTCTTTTTAAGGTTAGCCCCCAAAAATATTGTATTTTTTATGACGTCATAAGTGTACCACTCTTTCTTTTTTACAAGTAATGCAAACTAATCGTGACACGACTCGGAGAACCAAGTGAATCAGTTGATAAGGAAAGTTAAGCGGGTGATTGCCTTTTGCTGCATATTTTAATGGTTGTATGTAAAGTAAAATTTGTGAACTCAGGAATTTTCACTTCAAATCAGTGCTAATACTATTGACTAATATATCGTTATTTGTAAATTCACAATACATATCTGACGGGTTACATCACAAACACCGGATATCACAAACATTGTAAACATCTAAATCAAACCCACGTTATACGTTATAAGCGCTGAACCAACTGCTTTAACGCGCTTAACGAAAACATTCCTTGATTTCAGAAGGTGAGTAGACAGCGTGGTGTGACGGCGATGCTGAGCGTAACGGTAAGGACATGTTTACTCAAAGTTTGTCTCGTTTCATTATCTTTTCTATCTTTACCGCTCTTCTTATCAGTTACCAAGTGAGAAGGGCAAGAGAAAGAGGAAAATGAAGTGGAAACTGTGACTGATGTTTGTTAAAAATAAAGTTTTTTGTTGTTGTTGTAATGGGTAAGTAAAAATGCGATTGGATTTTTTTTTAGTGGATATGCTGTGTGTCGACAAGATTTTATGGTAAGTGTGTTTAATACTTGTAGGAAACAAAGATAAACGGCGGTTCTAGATATGCTGACCCGTGAAGAAATACTTCGTTGTCCCATTGTGTCATATTTTGAAACTAGAGCTTTTTTGTCATGCCATTTTTATTCGAACCAGGATTTTTAGAAACTGATTTGGAAGAAATCTGGACCAACTTCGCAGTACAGGAATATCCTACATATTCTTATACTTCTAGAGTTATTATTATACGTGCGGTAGTAATTGATTTGTTATAGGCCTAGATATTTTGTTTAGAAATCGCATGCTGTATCCCTCCTTTCAGTTTATTGTTATGAGAGTATAAATATCTATGAACACTGCGAGGGATACATTATAACCGTCATTGGTTTGTTAACAGTCACATATTTCATGTCACCTGTTGCTTCGAAATGGTTCTCGATCTTATCTTCGTCCGAAAAGGCAAGAAATGTAGCATTTGGTGCTTGATATTTATATTTATATTATATGCAGTTGTCTTGGCATGTCCAAAATTCTTGCTTGTTTTATTTTTAGAAGAGAGTATTGCGAATTGCTAAATACATTAATGGGACGAACATTAGATTTCAAAATTCCATAGTTCCATAGTCTTTAAATGAATAAAATTTAGCGTAAATGAAACTGATGGCTGCCGGCCTGACAATGGCGATGAGTGATTTTTTAAAAGGAGATCATTAGGAAACGCTGTGAATTTCGAGAGAAAAAAGAAAGGAACAAAATTACAGCGAGGACCTTTTTTCTGCTTATGACAGCCATTACAACGAGTCCTTTTCCTCCCGGCCGTGTAATGGTAATCTGCAATACGTCAGCAAGAAATATGGCGGCGAGTGAACTTCCAGTCGACATCTGTCCTCCGCTGCGAATGCCTTTAGGTTCAGACTCGGGTGTAATCATGGTTAGCAAGGTGCTGGCCGAGGTAGTTTAGGCGCCCCGGGTGATTACAGTTCGGCGGCCGGATTTCAAAATCGGCGGTTATTCTCGTATGCCTGCGAGCGAGAGCGGAAAATGTTCGAGCTTCTTAACCCTGGCCGCTCACTGGAGGGAGTCAGTTTGCTTTAGATGAAAAATATTGCTGTGGGTGTTGATTCTTGATTTAAATACAGGATTTTTTTTGATAGCTTGGGAGTGATGTGTTGCATAAATTGCCAGATGATAGTACATCGCATCGCCTTGCAAATGTCCTTGCGTATCACTGCAGAGGATTAAAATTATTCCAAGAAAAGGAACATCAGGGTCTTCCTCCCCTGATGGAATGAGTGTTACCACTGGATCTGCGTTAAACCTGCTTAGGTAATTAGGTCACGTATTGGGACGTGTTGTGTTGTCGAAGCAGCTGAAGTCAGGCGGAATGACGTGGAGTTGACACAATGTTTCCAGCGTCAGCATGTTGTGGGGAAGGTGGCACAAGCAGGGCAGCAGGTGGTGTTGTGTTAGTGCTTGTGTGGCAACCATAAGGCGTGAGGTCAGCGGCTGAGCTGTGCTGGGTCGCGGGGTCGTCCTTGCTGCGTCGCTCGCCATGCCCGCGTCTACCCTCTTCCTCCCTGAGCTCATTCGCCCACGCCCACCCTCCTCTCGGCCCACAACCGCGACCCATTCCTCTGCCCACCTCCACAACCCATATCTGCGTCCTCTGCGCCGCCTGCGCCAATCGCCCTCAAGTCACCTCCCCGACGCCTCCACCTGCGCACCGCCCACGCACAGCAAAGCGCACTAAGGGGGCTGGCCAAGTCCGCCTCGCCCATCGCTGTAGTTGCTATGCTGCTTCCCTGGCGATGTGCTGCGCCTCATGCTCGTTGCATCCTTCCGTAAGTCTCATCGATCCGCACATCCTCCTGAAGTGACAATGTGTATTTGTGGACACGTCCTTGCGCAAGGAGGAAGAGGAGGAGTGGCATTATTTAATGTATCGTATAATTAGGGAGGAAAATTTATCTCTGCTGATAGGAATAATGATATACGCCCTTGATTCGATTACAGACCCAGCATATCCTTTGGTCATAGTTCTTCTAACGCCTATTCGGCTGCCGATTACTCTATCATTGCCTTCTTAAAACATTTGCCGTGTTTTATCGTGTGTGTATGTAGGGCATCGGGATAATATCTCGACAACTACAATTGCCCTTCGTTGGATTACGAACGTTATGATCATGTAACACAATCCCCTCAGACACCCCTTATCGGATCTTGGGAAGGAGCGGAGCGGCAAGATTGCATTCTGCAAGATTCAATGTCGATTAAATTCTTTGGTAATATTTTGTTAAACGATCGTCTTATGAAGATACTATACAAACGTAATTGATTTACTTGAGAATTTTACTTTTATGTACAAGGAATTTATTATTTCTTTTTAGGGATGCTAAAAGAATATGCTAGAGTCGGACCCATCTTCCAAGAGCGAGTCATTTCAGTCTTAGAAAGAGAGAAAGTACAGTACCCATTTTCATCCCTCGGGCCTAGAGCGTCCCGAGTACATGCTAATGGATTTGTTTGTTCCTTTAGGATTCGCTGGAGTCTGTCCAACTCATCTACATAAATAAATACGTAAAATATTATAAAGAAGCAAACAAATATACAAATGGGCACGCACGTTTGTAGTAAGCAAATGCCTCTTCATTCAAGATAAATGATCAATAGAAAAGCAATTAACATTTGAACTTTTAGGCCATAACTAAGAAGACCCTTTCCTGGAACCAAACCCGGGGCGAATTTCGTCACACTATGGCCGCCCCTCGGGATGCCCTTCCAAGGAAGCCATGAAATAAGCACAGCAAGGACATGTAAAAGCCTAGGAGAAGGAGAATAGGCAGAGGAAGAGCGTAGATCGAATAAAACAGTAGAGAATTATGTGTTCCTAGGAGAGAAAGAGACAAAAAAGAATGATACGGACACAAGCGAAAGAGACAAACAAGTAGAGGAGAGCAGACCCACGGGACCTCATATGGGAGACATGATGATCCGAGGCTTGTGTGTCCTGAGCGGGGATCGTGGTCGCTGTCAGCAATGCGAAGACATGGCTTGACAGACACAAGGGCGCGGCGTCAGTGGGATCTCTGCAATGAATAGAACTCATTCTTAAATGTAGGGTTATGGAAGTGTGCAAGAACTTATTCGGCGAGGGAACAGGTTAATGATATATTAACGTTGGGGCGGCTATGAATATCCTGGTTGCCATGCTTGAGTTTTCGTTTTCTAAAACTAACTTTGTTATATATAATGTTCTCCAGGGTGATTAAACGATATTTCATACAGAAATGTCAACGAGATTCCCTCCTTTTTCGAAAATGGTAAATGATGAACACGTTTAGGAAAAATGTAGAATAAAATTATATTCGAAACGAAATTCCTTTTCTGTAACTCGTGAAATGCGAAATCGAATCATGTCAATATATAATCAGTAAACGAACTAAACAGATGGCAAGCTTATTTTGAAGCCATTAATAATGGGCATTCTAAAAGAGTAACAAGTATGATGCCGTTTTCATTGGCTGGACCAGGGGGATCAGAGGTGCAGGATAGAGAAATTAATGATAAAAACTAGACTTTTCCTTATTTTTTTGTTTTTACACCTTTGTTTTTATTGTCGTAGTTCTTCCTTCATAATTCACGTGTTTTAATTGTGAATGATACGTTGAATGTCGGTATTCTTTTATTGAATAAAGTCTGTTACATTTTATAAGCATTATTATTGGTGACTGCTATCTTATCCCACAATATCATTCCTTTGATTTCATTGCATTCGGTGATGTAAGCTTTGTGGTATGTTATGTTTACTTTTTTTCAAAATTAAAAAAAAGGATATTGTGTTACTAGGCAGTCTCCTCTCTTTCGTCCGGAAATTCCAAAGGGTGAGTACTGTTTTTTTTCTTTCTTTCTTAATATATTCTTTATTGGAATTTTATCCTCAAGTCATCATTCACATCGCTGATTGCGCCGAAGACCCACGTGGTAATCCATATCATTAAGCACATCACTTCCCATTTCTGCCTCTGGTAATTCGTGGTAAAAAAAAAAAGGGGGGCATCGCGTCAGATACATGCTAACTCAAGACCTCTTTTGCCTTTTGTTCCGTCGAAGAGTGACTGCTGTGACCTAATGTTTGGCTGCTCGACTGCATGACCCCACAAGACAAAGCGCTTTCTTGTGTACACGAAGGATGTTTATGATGAGAACCCAGGAGTCGACACTGCCACGCCACCAACAACTCCCCGCGGGCCGTCGTCGTCCTCCTTCTCCTCCACCTACTTCTCCTCCTCTCCTCCTCCTCTTCTTCTCCTCCTCATACCTCTCTTTTCTTCTTCTCCTTCTCCTCTTCTTCCTCCTCATCCTCTTCTTCTCTCCTCCTGCTGCTGCTGCTGCTCTCCTCCTCCTCCTCCTCCTCCTCTCCTCCTCCTCCTCCTCTCCTCTCCTCCTCCTCCTCTCCTCCTCCTTCTCCTTCTCCTTCTCCTTCTCCTTCTCCTTCTTCTCCTCCTCCTTCTCCTTCTTCTTCTTCTTCTCCTCCTCCTCCTCCTCCTCCTCCTCCTCCTCCTCCTCCTCCTGTCTACTTTACTTTCCTGCTGTAGTCGAGAAGGTTCTGGAATCATGCTCCTCCTCTTGTGCTGGGACCTGTGATCTTAAGCAATTTTGTTATTTCTATTTTTCTTTCTTTTTTAGAGGGCTTTCAGGTTTAAGACATTTGCAATTGATTCTTTGAAGTAGATGGATATCCTAAAGCCCGAAGATGAGAGCTTGCGCGTCTGTATGCGCTGATTAGATAGTTTGATTTACCTCAGAATAGTATGATGCTGGTGATGATGCGACAAAATATTGCAGCAAAGAAGGGGGACTTTGCTTGGTTGTCGATGCCGCTTGCACAACTTGCATAACAGGGTATATACGTTTGACCTTAAGCCACCTATACAGACCGGTGTAGAGGCGGCCGGGAGTCACTTCTCGTTGTGCCCTTCTTGTTCCCAATGCTCTTCTGATGCCAGTGCTCTTGATTCCGTCCTCTGGCAAGGCTTGGAGTAAATTCGTTCTAGATTGTTCCTGGTATTCTTGTCAAGATTATACATTGTTTTTTTTTCTAAGACAGGATCTTAGAAAACGCATCAACATGTGTAAGTTCAAGATTCAAGCTGATTATGTTCTTGCTGCATATAGTTTATATAACTTTACACATCGTATGTTGCTAATTATAGGAAATGTCGATTCAGATAGGGGATTATAAATGCATATCCTCTTGTGGGACTCTTATCGTGTATCGTAAGTTATGTCTTATTCGTTACGTGTCTCTCCGCCTATCCGTTAGTGAAATTAATAAACCTCGAAATATGAGTGGCCAGGCATATCTCGCGTAAAGGGATTGTGGCCTTGTTTTTAATTTGTAGATGAGCAAGAGCATTTATATGATATAGCAGGATCTCAAAATGATAATAGGACTATTTATTCTCTTTCGAAATATTTATCTGGTCTTGTCAACACGAGAGAAGTTTGATATATTGGGATGATGTTTTGACCTTTGGTATACCTGGGATTTTGATATCATACATTTAAATTTGCAATGAGGTTTGTAATAAGCACTACTTAAAAAAAAAAACTGTATGTGTATTTGAGGAAATGCATTTTTGTAAACGGCTTAGGTCTATACAGAAAGAAATCTGCATTTGTTGAAGAAACCAACTTACAACTGCTTGAGATTAAAAACATGTAATTACGCGCAAGTTAATGTTTAACCCGAGTTAGTGCACCGGTTCTTTTCATACCGCGGGTCGAAGCCGAACGTCGGGCGCCTCGCTAAACACCAAGACCAAGCTTTTCTGGGCACAAGAAATACACCACAACAAGCCTGCCTCCCGGCTGTCCTGTGTAGCGTGCCCCGTCGCCCAAGTTCGTCGGCTTAATGTTTTTGTCTCGTAGTCAGTCTGCGCATTTCCTGCATTGATTAACATGTGATTTCGATAAGCCCAGTTGTGTGTTGAGGCCTTGGGTCGTTTAAGGTAAAATAATTATGGTTCCTTCCGCGTCTCCTCCTCGGGCTGCTGGAAAGGACAGGTGCGATTTCTAGATGGAAGTGGGTTGGGTCGGTGGTAAGTGGCGAGAGTTGAGGGCCCCGCCTCCTCTAAGCTAGACCTTGCACGCAACAGCACTTAGCGATGACCTCCGACTCCACAGGGCATGGAGTGGGCAGTACACCGCGGTTCGGTGTAATTTCGACGCTCTTTGGAGGGCTTTAGGGCGATGCGGGCGTGTTGGTTTGTGTGCGCAGCAGGAGGAGGTCGCGTTATTTCGAAGAATGAGGAAAGGCGACGATGTTCCTCATTTTATATTTACGGCACTATCGTCCTGTTCACTCGTCGGAAAGTAAACACAGCATCCGTATTTATGAATTTTCTGGTGTTTAATTATTACTATTGTTGTTAGTATTATCATTATCAGTAGCATTATTGCTATTGTAATTGTTATTATTGTTTTGTAGATGTGTTATTATTATTGTTGTTGTATTATTATTGTTATATTATTATTGTTGTAATTGTTATTATTATTGCTGTTGTAATTGTTATTATTGTTGTTATTTTTATTACTGTTGTTACTGTTTTTATTTATCACATTACTGAATGAATTAATGCGGATGACTCTCGTGCTTGTCGAAATAAAATGAGACAGAAACATCTCTCTGAGACGACGGCCAAGCGTTGCAAAGGCAGCCTCGAGGCCATTTAGATACAAATAACAAACAGAGCCACTCATACGTCGAGGTGCGGTTAAGCGGTTTTGCGCGTAATTACCAAAGATGAGGTGTATATAGATCCCGATGTTATAATTCCGTTATCTGTAATGGCGGTGTCGAGAGGGCGGGATAGGTTCTTGACCCTACCCGCGTTCGCCTAGGTCACGCGAAGGACTACCCAAGAAGTACGAATCTGGCGAGAGAGGTTGCAGGGCGGGTTCACTTCCGCTCCGCCCGGCCGCCCCAGACAAAGACGGTCCCACGTAACTTGCGTCGGGTGGACCCTCTCTTTCGATCTCTCCCGCCGTGCATTTACGTCTGTCGATCATAGCTGATGTTTATAGCCCGTGCATGGAGGACAAAGCAACTTCGCAAATATCTTTTCTTGTCTTGCTCTTTGTAAACAACCTGCGATGTTAACCACCTCTGTATACTCTTGTACTCCTTGTAACTTCCTCCCTCATCCTCCCCCGTCTTTACGAGTCATGTATCCCGAGGTTAATGATGACTCTTAATAACGAAAAGTAAAGGTGCGTGTGTGCGTAGCGTGTGTCTCGTAATGGCACCGAAATGCTGCGTGTGAGCGAATCATGTAGTGCGAGGAGTGTGGCTCCAGGTCCTCGGGGCGGGTTCGTCGTTGCAGCGTCTGGGGGGAAGAGGAGCCTTGAGGGAGACTCTCAGCTGCTGCGGTTTGGCTCTTGATGCGAATTATTCGCTTTGTTAGAAACGCATTTGTTGCATTTGTTGCTCCAGGTCGTTAACACCAACGTGTTTATTTATACGGACATAAAATGATGTGACTCTGCTTTTTTCCCAGTATGGCTT
>NW_020870602.1:427536-432536 GCF_003789085.1 Penaeus vannamei
ATATTATATACATATATACATACATATATGCATAGAGGGACACGGACACAATGTGGTGACACTGTTGCGGACAGTATATATCCTATAGGTCAAAGAGGCTCAAAGCGCCTATTGTAAAATCAGAGTTGTGTACTTGTATATTTGCAATACCTAGACCGGGTTGCGAAGGAAAAGGTGATTCCCAGTGATGACGAAATTAGTTATCGAGTGAAGTTTCTTAATCCACCGGTAGCATATTGTTTTGAAAATTTAAGAATATATGATATTAAATCTCTTATTTAATTTGAAAATTAAAGGCATGAGATTTACACAGGCATCGTGATTCATACATGTTAAACTCATTAGTCCGCTTCGTTTCATCCCCCATTCGAATCTGGTCTGTCAAGAACGAGCCGCAAGAAGTTGACACTTGACACTCGTTTAGTCGGCAACTTACTGTCACTGAAGAATGATGTCAGAAGGGACATGATGTAGGAAAGCGCGGTCTCACGTTCCCTGCAAGTGTCCCTTCAATATACTATCTTAGAAACTGTATATGAACAAAGATGGAATTACAGGTTTTAATATTTCGTGTAAGACCACTCACACATTTGATACACACACACACACACACACACACACACACACACACACACACACACACACACACACACACACACACACACACACACACACACACACACACACACACACACACACACACTTTTTATTATTAATATTGTTATTTAATTGATTTTCGTTTTTCTAATATTTTTATTGTCATTGTTATTTTTGCTATTGTTAAATTTTATCGTCATAACGTCTTAGCAGAAGTACCAATATTTTTATTAAAAGGTATGATAATGGTAATAAAGAATGTTAGACAGAATGTAAAATTTTATTAGACCCCCCTAAACTTCGTATTAAAGAAAACCAGGACATTACGTTTTCTATCATTTACAGGAATGACGACGTTAAATTTACGTTTATTCCTGTTTTCATTTTATTACGGGAATTTGTAATCATACACCTCCTGTTTGTAAATCATAATTCCTGATTTTCTTATCTCTGTGCCAAGAATATAATTGGATTAGATTTTGAATAGAAGTTAGAAATTCAAAATGTGTTTTGTGATCGATTAGAAAATAGGTGCAACTAGCACTTTCGAATATTTCCTCATGAAAGCATATATATTTTTACTATTTATTATTACAATTGTATGCAAATATGAATATTTATGTTTTATGAGCCACAAGTTAAAATAGTATTGTAAACAACACATCTAAGAAAATAGCCATAATACTTTACAGTCAAAACAAATACAACACGTCTATTTTAGATTTTTTCTAAGGAGTTGATTAAGAGTTTCATTCTCATTCACGGGAGACTATAAGGACAGTGAATGCGTCATGCCCAGGTCACTGACTTATTACGTCAGCAATTAAATTCGTTTTGAGTCAAAACAAATACAACACGCCTATTTAAGATTTTTTCCAAGGAAACGGACACTTATTCTTAGAATACATATTTACAAGTTTAGCTTTTTTTGATTAAGAATTTCATTCTTATTCACGGGAGACTAAGAACAGTGAATGCGTCATGCCCAAGTCATTGACTTATTACGTCAGCCATTAAATTCGTTTTGAGTCAAAACAAATACAACACGCGTATTTAAGATTTTTTCTAAGGAAACGGACACTTGTTCTTAGAATACATATTTACAAGTTTAGCTTTTTTAGATTAAGAATTTCATTCTTATTCACGGGAGACTAAGAACAGTGAACTGAGTCATGCCCAGGTCACTGACTTATTACGGAAATTTTTACGGGTGTCTGTTCTGGCTTCGTGCAGATTTTTGTGGTGATGGCCACTTTTTCATTGGTGCTTCTGATAAGATTAGCTATAGTTTTGTCTTTTTCACGAATCCATCTGCGCAGAATACATATACTTTACATGCGTGTGTCGTTCCCGCACATACACAAACATATATAAGTACATTCATCCATTATTTCATACATTCATTCATTCATACATGCATACATACATACGTACATACGTACATACATACATACATACATACATACATACATACATACATACATACACATATAGCCATAGGGTAGAATGGCGCCCCCTTAAAAAAAAACAATATATTGTCAGAGCTAACGCAGATATTGATAACAAATAGGTTTGTTTAGAAAGTCAGTGATAATTATATTCAGCTTCTAAGTTTTCATCAGGGCGAAAAAGTGAAATTTGAAAGGCCCCTGACAAAGGGCTTTTACCCCATGCCTGGGGCAAGAATCCCGGGACTGGCTTAGAGATTTGCTTGGGGGTACAGTCAGTGCTTGGGCCGTTGTCAGAGGTTTATCATCTTGAATCTCTTTAAGAACAGCCCTGAGGACGTCCTGCCTATTCAAAGCATGGTCTGTTTGTTTATTTATTTATGTATTTGTTTTTTATCTTTGTTATTATTATTATTATCTTTTGTAGTTTGGGTTCTCACTTAATATTACATTGTGAGATTACCTGTTCCTGTTAGGCCCAGTTAGGATAGGTTTCCTTAAACTATCAAAGGATAACCTAGATTACGTTTAGTTTATGTTAAAAACAGAATAAGTTAAAGCCCCTTACCACTGGCGGTAGGATTTTTATGCCAAACGGCGTATTTGGAATAATCAGACTCTCACTCTCCTATTTTTATACTGCTATTTATGCTTTGTCACTGAACTGACTTGTCGCAAAATCAAAACACGAATATATGATGCCAATAAAATAATTTCCTTACAAGAGGTATGGTAGGATTGGGAAAATACTTACCCCATGCTGTTCAGCCATTAAATTCGTTATGAGTGCAGAGTACTATAGACAGGCGTTGGGACCTGATAAGCTGATTTATGTGAAATGACATAAAAATAGGCGAGAAACATGGAGGAGGCATTTCATCTCTCAGGGGCATTTTATCCCGCTCCACCCCACGTGCATACATACATGGATACATACGTGCGTACATATGGATACATTTATAGTCGTATATAAATGCAAGTACATGTAGCTTTATGTGTATACTGTTTCAAGAAATGACGCATATGTGAGTTCGTTGTACCATCGATCAAATAGATATGCATCTATCCTTTAATCCCTTTAATATTGGGAAACAATATGCAAAAATATGCACGATGATTGAATTTCAGCTTCAGAAAAAAACGAGAAGATCGCTCCCAGACTAAAAAACAAACTATTGAATTTTCTATTGTTTTTTTTTTTTTTTTTTTTAAGACATGCTTGTCAGTTCTTCACGACATGGGTAAATGACTGGCTTATCAGTTTTAGAAGCATCGCCAGATGGCAACGGTATATCTAGGACCAGGAAAAGGAAATGTTTCTTTTTTAACTGTGCAGTACAAATGAAACCTGAGGAAAAAGATACCGTATACTTCTTTTTTACGCACGGCACCACACAATACAACATAATTTAACCTCTGTTATCCCTCGATGAATTCAGTTTCTTTGGCCATCTTTTCGCGCCTTTTTTGAAAATCCGTTAACGGTGTTGTGCGGGGAATGGTATCAGTAATTATTATTAAAGGCGTTTTATTATGATTTTAGTTGATATTGTTATTTGTTTTATTTATTGATTTGTGTTGTAGCAATTGGTAGTTATTTTATTGATTGTTGCAATTTTTGTTCTTGTACTCTCAGCTAATTTGTTTTTGATAGTTCACGTATGCACTCATTTAATCATCATTATCATCGTCATTCTCCTCTCCCCCCTAATCGTGCTCTGTCTCCTCCTTCCGTTTCCTCCTCTTCCTCCTTTTCCTCCTCTTCGTCCTCCTTCTCTGCTTTTAACTGCTGCTGCTGCTTTGTTGCTCCTACTGACCGTCATCATAATCATCATCGTTATCCTCTTCCTCCACCCCCTCCTCCTCCTCTACTTCTTCTTCTTCGCTCCTCCTCCTCTACTTCTTCCTTCCTCATATTCTTCTCCTCCTCCTCCTCCTCCTCCTCCTCCTCCTCCTCCTCCTCTTCCTCCCTTTCTTCTTCCCCCTCCTCCTCAAACTTTTCTTCTTCCTCCTACTTTTTCTTCTTCCTTCACCTCTCCTCCCTTACCCCCTCCCCCTCCTCCTCTCCTCCTCCTCCTCCTCCTCCTCCTCCTCCTCCTCCTCCTCCTCCTCCTCCTCCTCCTCCCCCTTCCATTCCTCCTCTTCCTCCTCACCACCATCATCATCATGATGAATATTATTAAAATAATAATTATAACGATATTAATGATAATATGGATGATGATAACAATAATAACAATAACAATCAAATAACTGTAAAGCAACAATCATGATGAAACGACAATATTAAAACTAGTAATAGTGGTACCAGCAGTAGTAGTAGTAGCATAATAATAATCGCCACAACTATTGCTGCCTGCATAACAAACCGGTCTTTGCAAAAGCTTCTCCTGTGACGTAACGAGCACGCGCCTTGCGCCTCGCCGGGAGGAACTCTCTCCCCGGGGGGCTCTTCGGAAGTGGAACTCGCCAGGGAATTCTGAAGGGAGGTACCGGCTGGTACTCTTCGCCGCGCCTCCCAGTCTGCCACGGCCAAGGTGAAGGTGGGATGACGTCAGGGCGGGCATCGAGTGTACCCAGGGTTTCGTCTGCAATGGGAGATGGAGGTCGTCCTCCGGAAGATTAGAGGGTTTTTTTCGAATATCGATTTGGGGAAAAATTGTTTGGTGTATATCGGGGGGGGGGGGGGGGTTTTCTGGTATTTTTAGGGGGGAGTCGAATGTATAATTTTTATTATTGTTGTTTTATTATTTGGTATTAGTATGTTAATTCCGAGGCTTCTGTGAATTAATAAGATTGCATGTTATGCCGTGATGTCCTCCTTTCAATCGTATAAAAATACTGGCGCCATCAAAATAAAACGGAATTTTATTTTTGTTTCGGAGGCAATCCCACATGTAAACAATCCAAGACTGATGAGTATGCAGTACAATGGTATGAAAACGAAACCCATGT
>NW_020870602.1:437536-440036 GCF_003789085.1 Penaeus vannamei
TTCGTGGAGGAGGAGGGAGTGGGCGGGTAGGTCTTGTGGGAGGGAAAGGGTGGGGAGGGAAGGGGGTGTAGGGAGACCTGGGAATATGGGAGTAGGAGAGGGTGCTTGGAGTGTAAGGTAAGGCTGTGGGTTAGATGAAGATACACGTAAACGTACCGAACTCGTATAAATATGGCTTTGTATTATATAAGTGCTCACACACACATGCTCGCATAGATGTGCTCAGTTGTCACACATATTCACACAGATATGTTTACACACTGCACACATATGTGCTCACACACGCATGCTCTCACAGATGTGCTCAAGACACACATAAAAAAATAAACACACACGCGCGCGCGCGCTCACACAGATGTGCTCACATATACATGCTCACACTGACGTGCTCAAAACACACATAAATAAACACACGCACACGCACACACACACACACACACACACACACACACACACACACACACACACACACACACACACACACACACACACACACACACACACACACACACACACACACACACACACACACACACACACACACACACACACACACACACACACACACACACACACACACACACACACACACACACACACACACACACACTGGTCACTCCCGACCCGGAAAAGTAGAACCTAACCTTCTCACTGCCTTAATATTCTTCCCACACAGGATATAGATCCGTGAGACCGAATTCTATATCTATTTTTTTTTTACTTTGTATTTATTGATTTCATTATTTTTCTTGTTCTTCTTTCTGTACTTCCTACTTCCCTCTTCTTCTCCGTTCCCTTCTTCCACATTTTAGTCCACTCATTTCCTCCCATCATTATCTTCTGTTACTTCCTTTTTGGTTTATTTCTGTGTCGCTGTCGTCTTTTCTTCCTTCCTTCTGCCTTTTTTGTAATTGTTATATATGTATATATCTTTGGTATGTATAATTTTTTATTTATTTAATGTCTTTCTTATATATATATATATATATATATATATATATATATATATATATATATATATGTATATATATATATATATATATATTCTGCGATATATATAGATATATATTTTTTATTTATCTAATATCGTTCTTTGATATATGTTTTTTATCTTTGTAATAACTTTCTTTAATATATATTTTTTCATTTATCTTTCTTTGATATATATATATATTTTTTTAAATTTATATAATATTTGTTTGATATAGATTATTGAGCTTATATAATCTTTCTTTGATATATTTTTTACATATATTTTTTTTTTCTTTCTTTTGTAAGATGTAATTTTTCAATTATTTGAGATCTCTATTTAATATATTTAACTTCTCACTTTCTGATCCCTTTTATACTGTTCTCCTCTTCGTCCATCTTTTCCTCTGCTTCCTGCTTCTCTCACTTTTTCTCCCGTTTCTTTTTTTTTTTTCATTGTACTGTTTTTGCCACAATCTCAAACTCTCGTTTTATCTTTTATGTAATTCTCCTCTTCCTGTATCGTCTTTCTTTCCCTCTCTTGCTCTTTCTTTTTCATTCTTTGCTCTTATCCTTTCTTCTCCCCCTCTCCGTTTATCTTTTCCCCCTTTCTCTCTCTCTCTTTTCTCTGCACTTCTTTTTATTTTGTCATTCTTAAGATGCTTCAGATTTTGCAAAGAAAGGACACGTATGGCTTCCGGTGACAAAGGGATGAAAGATATAGCCTTACGTAAAGCAGAAGACAAGAGTGGTGAGAAAGAAACAGCTGAGGAGCATAGTAACAGATAACTGAGGGAATTAATGCGAAGGCAGAAAGACGTTGAAAGAAAGCACTGAAAAAAGGTAGGCCGAACAAAAGATTAATGACAAGTATAGTGTACACAGTGTTAAGTAAACATGTAGTTAAATGAAATATGTCATTAAAGAATAACGAAAGAAATATAGGAAAGATATGTAGACCGGTGCGCAGAGCAGTAAACAACCTGCCGCTCGCGCACAGTACCTGCGCCTGACCAAGTTCAGCGCAAGCACAAATTTCCTCCTTGATCTCCCACAGCCAATGCTCCTCGCAGCCTCGGGCAGCTTTTGCAGCGCTGATGTTTCAAGTAATCGCCGGCGAAGGAAAGTCCGGCCGGAATTTTGATCTGTGGTGGACACGGTTGTAGAAACAGGCCGTGCCAGACCGTCTCTGCAGGCACATCACCTGCAATACACAATTTATGAAAGAAAACAGCGTCGAGCTTCCCTGGACGGCCGCGTGGGGATCCCAACCCCTTTATGGCGAACGCGTTCACTCGCCTCGCTGTTTGCGGGCGGAATATTCTTTCTTTTGTGTGGGCGTGGAGGAGGTCGTTAGCCGAGGGATGGCTCGGGCAGAGTGTCGTAGATATCGCGACATTCTCTGAGGGAGTGGAGGGCCGTAGTATGGCGGTCCTCGGATGCTAACTCGAAGCTTCCGGTGAGGGGTTGAGTGTGGCGGCGCCTTAGGCTGTAGGTGAGTGTGGTCGCCAACTTGTTCATGTCATGCTTC
>NW_020870602.1:445036-475036 GCF_003789085.1 Penaeus vannamei
GTGGATGGAAATGGAGGTGGACGGGAAGAAGGGGGTCGCAAAAAAGAGAAAACGGATAATAACGGCAATAGGGGAAAGGACGAGATAAAAAGGAATGCTCGAGACGGGAAGTCAAAATCACGATATGCAAACAGGAACTCAGATGCCAGGTATTTGTCGCCTGTGAATTGGACAAAACATAATCATTAATTTGGATTCCCGATGAATTCAGCTGGAGATATGCTCTTTGTTCTTGACTTTCTTTACATCACCGGACCTGCTTTGAAGTTCGCGGCATTCGGCTTAAACGGAGGTGAATTAACCGATCTCTTATTCTCCTGCGTTTTCCCAATCCGTTTACAGTTACGTAATGATCTAACGCCTCGACGTTTCTATAGAATTTACTAAATTTGAAAGGTTACACACCTCTTGACCTCCAGTCATTGTTTTACCCTTCAAAGGAAAAAGGTTTCAGCTGTTTTCTTGTTTGAACTTTAACCAGCCTGAATGGGTGGCGAACGACAGACTCTGGTGAGCTCTGTTTGGCGACGTTTCCATTTACACAGTGTGAAGGCACGGTGATATGTAATGACCTGTGAATGGTATGATTTTTGGACTCTCGCGTACCGTTTTCCTACATTCGGCTCGGGTTGTGAAAAGGGAATCGATGGAAAGAGGAAGGAAGGCCTGTGTACTCTGGGCGTCCATGTGATACTCCCACAACCTCTTCTCCCCCCCCTTCCCTAGGCCATACCCCCTCCCCTCGCGAGTAAGCCGTCAGTATCGTCAGTTTCCGGCGCGAGCACGACTGTGTTGGTCAGATGAGCCGCCAACCCACAGCCCGGGGCGGCCGGACCGTTACCTGCACATGGGAAACACGACGTCGAGTCTATTTCTGTCGTAATTATGTAGGGGCGTCCGGAGCATATGATTGCTTAGGAGGTTGTGTTTCCTATACATCCGCTACGGTAGTCTTGTTTAGGAAACGGAGTAGCGCTACCGCATTCCTATTCGAGCTATGTTTATAGGTATTTTTTTCCGTGATAAAGATATGAAGAATGGGGTCCTGATATGAGGAGTAGCTGTAAATCGTCAGTTAGCTAATTAGATAGTCTTGAACTACTTTTCGTGTCTTTTCGTATACAGATGCCATTAATTACTGTCTGCCGTAAATAGATAATGGAAATTTTCACGAACCTCGACAAGTAACGCAAAAGCAACATCCATCACGTGAGCTAAACACTTGATTCCAGGTAATGGAGTGATTGCGTTGGTAAATCTTCTCTGTAGATATAGCATAAAACTTTGATTAGTTTTTTTTATTCCTTTTTTATTTTTTTTATGCTGGATAACAGGTTGTGTTTTGCTACTTTGTATGCTTTATCTAGAAAAAAGTCGTTACTCAACTCTGCAGAGGACGCGCTGAGAGGTTGAAATAAATATATTTTTAGCTGCCTCGCGTGAGAAGTGACATAAAGCGTTATCATCAAAGACAAGCAATCGATGAAGCTAATCCTGAAACAGATCCATTACACGATAGATTAGCAGGTGTGAAAAGACTTGGAAGCCCCGCGGTGATTGGCTGGGAGGCCAGAGTAGTGTTTGTGTGGAGCCAGTGAGCGGGGCGGTTACAGGTACGTACGCGGAGGGGGCGGAGCTTGTGAACATGTGCATTTGTGGACTACGATTTGGAGTCAACACATTATTCTTACTTGACCGAGTGAGTGAACTAGATCGTCGGAAACAGTGTGTTTGGCTTCAGTGCTGTGTGTGTGACTGAACGCGGAAGCTGGCAGAGAGAGAGACCATTCGTTTGTGAAACGTTGATGTCACTGCCCAACACTTATTTATTATTTGATCGAAAATATTGTGGTTCATTATATTTTCTGGAAAAAACGACTTCGCAGTGGGACACTGGATGCTAATAAGAACCAAGGATATAATAACTAGAATAGACATTTTGTGGCGGTGCTTGACACTAATCAAGAATTCGATCAAGACATCCATGGAGACATTGATTCTTTTCTCTTGATAATTTCCTGGGAAACACTTTGGAATCTACAGCCACGACCGTATTCACCGTACCTGATGCCAAGGTGGAGTTGGCAAAGGAAAATGAGGCAGAGCAGCAAGAGTGAGTGGCAGAGTTAGTGCGTCCCTGTGGGAGGTCACCAGATACCCGAGTGATACCCGACCCCTGTAGTACCTGGCAGGGCACGCGACACTCCACAGGGCCAGCACCCCCAAGGGACAGTTACAACATAGTGCCAACGCTTATGGTGCCAGCCGGCCGAACGCATTCATTGATGTAATAATATGCTCTGGGTGGCGGATACAATATCCATGCAATTTTCGTGGAGGAAAAGAATCACTTCTATGATCACATACATGTACTGAACACGTTTTCCAGTTATCTATGAGAACACACAGAGAAAGAAACCCCCCGAACTCGTGGTTTCCGAACATACATATTGTGACTTGGAGGTGATATAGAATCCAGGTTCGAATAGAAGTAAACACAATGGAACACGGGTACGAGCTAAGGCAGTTCTGTGGCGGAGAAGTGAGGGCGGCGGAGAGGTACTACCAGCACCAACCACATGGTAAGTCCACATGTAAGGAATATTGGGTAGTGGGAAGAAATAGCTAGCAAGTTTTCGCATGTTTTTTCAGGCTACATATTTATAGATCAGACACACGTACATGAACACAAATAAACACACACACACACACACACACACACACACACACACACACACACACACACACACACACACACACACACACACACACACACACACACACACACACACACACACACACACTGACAGACATTCATACTGACACACACACACACACACACACACACGACAGACATTCATACTGACAAACACACGCATATTGACACACACACACACACACACACACACACACCTTCGTGCTTGCATGCGCTCGAACACCCACTTACACGCACACGTCTGGAATCACTGCGAGTTACCCCTTCCCACCCCCTCCTCTCTGGCGAATAATTGCTAGTGTGGTAATAGCCTTTATGAGGGGGCGGGCCATTCACAATGAGCCCGACTTAATTAGGCCTCATTTACATCACCAAGATGTCAAGTGGAATGGTAATCCGAGGGAGCAAACTCTTGATTGCGTTGGGGGTGCTATGTCGGGGGAGGGGGGGGGGGTAAGGGGTCGGGCGTGATGCTTCTGTTTTCCTGCAACTGCTTCTTGTTGCCCGAGGGTGGCGGGGTTCGCGTGGATGTGGATACTACTTTTTGTGTGAATGATTTCGGGGGTTTCAGGGTCGGCGACTTGGTGAATGGTGTGGCGATTTGGTTTGTAAATCCTTCTCCTCATTTTAGTCTTATGTTCCTCAGGTGAATCTGTCGTTCGTAGTAATGTTGTTGAACTCTTTCGTTCTTGCTCATGTCGCTGAATATAATAGACATTTTGTTATAGGCCTTAATGTAGGTGAGATGTGAATATGTCTCTCCAAACCATGTTGTCACTCCCACCCATCTTACGTCACGCTCTCGAATGCCTAAAAAAAAAAAGAGAAAAAAGACACAAAAGGGAAAGCACCAAGACTGTTTTCAAGCCTGAGTAACGTTTGGAGTTCCCAAAGAAACGTGTGTCTATTGAACCTTTTTTTTTTTAGAACTGATTTTCTCGGGTCCTGTGTAATTATGTTAATGCTTGGCCGGCCCTCTCCGCTGCCTGAAGATCCACTGTTTACTGTTATTCTTGTCCGGGAAATCAGTAGTGGTATATCTGATGAAGATTTGGTGGGGTTCACTGGAAACTTTTTCCATTCATCCGTGCATTTTTGGTTAATAGGATTCTGTGACATTTTTTTTAGTAAATATGTAGATTTATTTTGATTTTTTCTTTACAGGTACATTAACAAAAAGGCTTAGATTTGCTCAAGAGACTTGCCAAATACATTGCTAATTATAAAATCGTACTTCACACTAAATAAATCAGCGTCCACGTCGATAGGTCATCTACTCGGGAGGTTATGCAATTTCTATTTTTCTCGAAAGAAAACGGTAAATGGTCGGAAGCATAGAAAACGAGAAGCTTTTTTTCCAGGTCCGGTTTGTTGACGCCACAATAAGTTGACATTCGCCGCGGTGGACATTCCGGACTGACCTACATAAAGGGACTCTGAAGTCTGTCTTCAGGAAAACACAATTTACCTTTTTTGTGCAACTGTTTGCCGATTTTCCTTCCTCCTTTTATGTTCATGCATTCGTATACATGAGCTATTTATATAGATATCCATATTGTATTTGGATGTTCATGGATATGTATAGTGCATACAAGATTTACAAAATAGTACATTGTTATGTCATCTCAATAGAGAATCATGAGCGCAGAATTCAGATAAAATTCATCATAAAAGGCTACCTAACTCAGTAGTTATATTTCACTTTATCTATTTAAGGGTTTGTTATATCAGAGCGGCCTATCATTCACACAGTAAGGATGGCGTGTTCCTGGCATGGCGTAGGTCGATGGTGTAAACAAGATTCCCGTCTGTGAATAACTAGAAAGTAATGAACCTCGTACCCTCTATATCTAATAGAGTGAAATAACACAGGTTGACCATGAATTATTGTTTCAAAATTCCAAAACGGTGTGTGCAAAAACAAAGAAAAAATATTTGAATAAACAGTAACATTCTCTTTGACATTTTTACATCATTGCAAAAACGGACCTACAGAGGTTTATATAATACATTTTTGCACCCCCAAAAATTCATTGTTTATTTTTACGTAAAAGAACAGAATTGCGTCCATTACATGGCAACTTTACCTCCTCAGCCCCACGTAACTGACTCCCGATTTATCTAAACCAAGATAAGCTGAAGAAAATCGGCAACAATTTCACCAGGACTTTTCGCTTTCGTCAGCTTTTCATGAACACCTTGGGCATTGATCCAAGTGTGCGAAGCTGCCACGTGGCTCTATCCTTTCACACGGCATACTGTCGAGCCTGAAGCGTTGCCGGGAGTCGTCGAACCGAGCTCTTCGCACACCACGCCACTCCGTAAAACCGGATTATCTGTTATTTCTGAGTAAGATTAGCATATACACGATAAGATGAAATGTCAATGATTGCTAAACATGTAAATAGTAAGATGAGGGTAGATTTAACCTTGCAGAGCTATCGAACGACGCCTAGCTGAGGCTCGCCTTTTGTTCGGGGACACAATACAGTGTCATCATCGCTTGGGGGAGCAGACCCAATGAACATTTTTAAAATCGTACTTCTGTCGATCAAGTCCCTGAAAGAAGTAATTCCTGGAGTGATTAATATACTAGATACAGATTCATCATTTAGCTCTATTTAATCTATAATTTAACTCACTTTTATTATATTTTTACGTGTGCAGTCTCAGAGTAGGACATTTCAGATTCAGTGTCAGTTCTCCCAACCTACTTTCATTGCATGGTGATTAGGAGCGGACACACCTCTTCGTACCTTACAATGGAGGAGAGTATAGTCCTACATTCCTTCAAAAGAGACTATCAATAAATATACAATTCAGGGAGGATATTAATTATTTTTCTTCAACTATCCATTCTTTTGCAGTACCAACGTTGATTATCAAGTAACCTCAAGTTGTAAGTGGCAGTAGTGTGTCAATGGATCATGATTACCCTGAATTTTGAGGAAATGTTTAGTTCTTAGTATATTATACTGTCATACACACCGCGAATTTTCTTACACCGAGTCTGTTGGATTATTCAATTGGCGAGAGAATTGAGGGATGTTTGCTCCGAACCTTTAATCTTCTTGGATATTACTTGAAGAGCAATATGATGTAAAAGCAAGGGAAACGCGTGCATTTATTCAGGACGAATTTCGACGCAGTAAAGCTCGCCAGTCTCAAGTGAGTCTAATCGGACAATGGATAAGCACTTACCGTGACCATGAGTGGGGGAACACGAACACATCATCCGAAAGTAAAGTTATGGAAGGGCGGTTTGGTGGTGAGAGGCCAATTGTCTTAGCGATCTCGTCAAAACACTCACATGTAACCACCTCGTTCGGTTGTTTCTCCGAGCTCTTTGGCGATATTGAATTTAATAGTGGTTTTGTTTTTCTTCTTTTTTCCACATAGACGCAGGCTTTCACATGTTAGGATTGAGGGTATTGGAGTATTTCTAAGATTTTCGCATCGGAAAGCAAAGTCGCGCCAGAGTTGCAAGTAATTGATTCAACATTGCACTGGGTTGCCAAACTTTTTGCAGTATTATATTTCAACCAACAGGAATAAGCCTCCAATCTAATCGTAGTTACGTGAGAATCACAATAAATGAAAAATGCTGATTAACTTACAGTTGCACTGACAAGTTTAAGTGTCAAGTTTAAGATGTGATGTGCAATTGCAGTTATGAATAAACTTTTCAGCACCTGAATTTATTAGGTTTATATTGATGCCAGAGTACGATAAAATGGTGATGCTTTAGCTATCCATACTCGTGCCTAAGTCGAGTCTCAATAAGATAGTAGTCATAGGTTACTGAAAAAGATAATGCAAAGAAAGGAAAGTGGCTCCACCCGCCGCTGCACTCTCGCCTGGGGGCCTGAATCTCTCCCTCGAGCCACGCTGAATTCATTATCTTGGCGCATTTGTTACACCGCGAGCGAGGGAGAGCTGAATGCTAATCTCAATGCTAATCTCAGGTGTTTTCAATACATGTCAGCGGGGATCCGCCTTTTGCAGCGGTGTTTCCTGATTGAGAAGATATAGGAAAGCATTGTTTACGATGAGTGCATCTTTCGAGTGGAGATTAAAAATGTTGAGATTTGCCAACACACTCGCTAGAAATTGGCTGTTCTTCGAATGTGCATTAAGCCTGGATGCCGCGACGGCTTTGAGCGCATCGCATCTCCTTCCTATAGTAAAACACAAAGCCATATGTTCGAACTCCGCCCCCATCACCTTTTCCCTGCAGTCACGTCACCTCTTCTTAGCCTCCACCCACACACGCGCCTTCTGAGTCCCGGGCCATCTTTTGCACAATCCCTCACGTCGCGACCAGTGCAGGCATATTTTCTTTGCAGTATAAAAAAAAAAACGTTCATAACTTTCGACTGGTTGCCGCGACATGACTCAGCATCGCTTGTCTCGCTACAATTAATTTCGCCGGACGGTAATTATCACGCTTCCGCCAAAAAAGCATCTGTGGTTCAAGACGTGACAGACCATTGCCTCTGGTCCAGGCAGGGCGGGGGCGCCGTCACTCCCCGTGCGTCAGGCCAGGCGCCTGTGTCCTTGTGTGTGTGTGCGTGTGTGTGTGTGTGTGTGTGTGTGTGTGTGTGTGTGTGTGTGTGTGTGTGTGTGTGTGTGTGTGTGTGTGTGTGTGTGTGCGCGCGCGCCATGTAAATTATTTTTTACGATGTTTTAGTTCAACACATTTTATGCTTAGGCGTATTCTGAGAAATTGGGGGTAAACTTATCAGGCAAATGGCAAACGATTCTTAATTTACATATCTAAAGTGAAAATATGATATTTCAGGCATGCTGGCCAAACGCTTTGACGATGGAAGTAACTGGATATACTGGGGGGGGAAACACGAAAAGGAGTGCGAAAAATTAAAAAATTTCATAGAAAAAACTATAGTATTTTTAGCTAGCGATATCAATTGAAATGAAATTATCCAAAGCTGTCGTGCGTGAACGAAATTATTTGGACATCTGAATGACATGGTTGGTGGAACACGTGTCACAGTGGCTTTCGGTTTGCAGTGATAAACTTTCTCAAGAGATATTCAAAATTCCGGCATTGATATTTCATAATCCATTACTTTCTTTTCCATCAGACAAATTGCCTTTTCATTACGAGACTTTCCCGTTCAGTCAGGCGTTGACTTACCTTCTCCTTCCACCGAAAGAAGGGAAAGAAGGAGAAAAAAATAAGCGCAATGCCGAATGTTAGAGATAATAATATCCTAGACATTTCCGTTAGCAGGACTTTTTGCTACGGTGGACGCCATGTTTAGATATGGTGCGTGGATATGTAGGCACTCTCGACGGTTTTCTTCATTAGGAGCTTCCTCAAGGAGCGAGGAAGTTCTGACCCCTGTGGTAATCAGGTGAGCTCCACACGCTATTACCTCGGAAAAGCGTCAGTGTCTTTCCACTCTGAACGCTTTTGCGGGCCGTTAGACGTAGATATTTGGGCAAATCTCACACATTTCTTCAGGCATATCTGCTGCGGTTGTCCAGGCGCGTTGGTCATGCGACACACGAGTACGCCCTGGCGGAGAGGAGAGGAAGTTGGCTCTTACCTCCTGCCCGCGGCGTGTGGTGCCCTTGGCGGGAGCTTCTGCCGGGATATTACGTACCATAAGAGGTCGCTGGAACAAAAAATATTCTTATGTGCAAAACATATGTTCGGTTTTATATAACTTTGAAGATGTCGCTGGGATTACATTTTTCTTCGTATTCTTCTTAATTAAACACGGAGTTTCTCCGTCAAAGTAGTCTCTGTATAACGGTTCGGTGCATAGAGTGATGCTCACCCTTCCCATAAAATGTTAAATGTTAGCAGGAATCAACGAAGGACAATGTCTTTCTTTTTGTTCTGTTTTCCCAGAGATCAATAACGTTATGAAAAAATTAATTACCGGAAGCCTGCTTTCATTGTTGTAGAGTCTGTTTAATATCTATAGACATAACTTCACAATAAAGTATTTGCAAAGCGCATTACGCGTGCATTTACTCTGTAGGCCACGTTGCGCTTTGCGGTCGTCTGTTGTTTGAGGAATTTTGGTTTTGTTCAGACTGTGCCGTGACCCGCCTGCTCAGTGACCCGCGCGCTACTGCCGACTCACTCATTCATACAGACTTGTTATAATTTGCTTTTCATCAGTGGGATGAACCTGACATAAAAATATATATATATACCTATAGATTTTTCATTTCGTTTGACGTTTCGTTTACATGCTTCATCAGCTTGTAAATGAGCTAATTGGCCTGGTGTTAATGTATTGGAACAATTAGAAATGTATTAAGCCTAAAGAACTCAGTCGAATGAATAGGGACACTGAGTGTTCATTAAGTGATTACGTGTGCAGTCTTGTGGGCAGTGTCGTGCAGCCGCCGCAAGGTCATGCAGGGTCACAGCACAAGACCTGGTAACCCGTGGCAGTTGCCGGCGACCCCCAACGGTACCTCACCATAAGACACAGTTATTCGTACAACCGGAGTGACCCGTGCGACCCGCGGAGGTTAGTCAGCCGCTCCTGTCCGGGCCCGGCGGATCCCACGTCGGGCCTGGCGCCACCCTCGGCGTCGTGTGGGCGCGAGGCGGGTTCAGGCTGTACCCCCGTCAAGGGCAACCACTCGGCGCGAAGGGAAGGGCGTAAGGAAGGGGTGGGGAATATATTTTTTCTGGCTGTTGTCCCACTAAACAAAGCGCGTCGTGGGCGGGAAGGAGGCTTAAAATAACAATGTCTGTCGACGATTCATCGGGACAACAGGAAGAAACCGTCTGTTTCTTCATCAGCCGCAGTTTGGTTTGGGTGTGGTGTGGGCGGGTTCGCGGTGGCCAAGGATTGCTTATTTGACGAAAAAGGTTTTGTAGTACCATTAAACGGGGAAGGTAAGGTATGTTTGATTAAATGCGCAAACTATTCAGTGTCAGGCTGCATTATTCTGATGATCATTATGGCCAGAATATGTAGGCATAAACAAATGTAAGTAATGTTAGTGATCACGGTTAACAGTTGTAAGAATAATGAGCATATGAAAACAGGTGGCATTTCCTAATCTGGCTTTCCCATCGACGGTCCGTCAAGTCCAGATTAACCTAGAAATAGCGTAACGTATTGTTGTGACGAAAGAGCAACTTTTTTTTTTTTTATTGTGAACTGTAATCGTTTCTCATTCAGGCCCATTTTATTACCAGCAAAACATCAGGATGATGTGCCCTGTATCGATCATAAAATGATCAGGGTCCTGTTTTTGTTTTCGGGATGTGTGAAAAACGACATTTAACAGTTGTTTAATTGTGCAATGAGTAGTTAAGAATCAAAACATTATTTTACCGCTAAAAGGAGAGAACAAATTAAACACTTATTAAAGTGCTACATAAAAAAAAACTTTTGTTGTATTCGTATCTAAAGCTTTTTAGTTTTATCAAGAGTTTGCAAATAACCCGTAGTATCCCTTTAACTGCCGGAGATGCTACAGTTTCAAAGAATAGAATAAAGTCTTTCTTTTCTTGGGATAAAAGAACGCCTTATTTCTTTTTCATTTTATTTGGTATATATGCAGGCGACACAGCGAACAAAATAGTATTAAGATTCAAGCCCCAAAGTCGAGAAGGTCCATCTTACTAATGGTTGCACACAGCTGATTTTAGTGAAAGTGCCGCATTGAATCAATTACACTCTGCTCCAATTTCTTGCGCGCTGAAAGTCGAGTTCCTTCTTTTTCGAGTCTACAGAAAATCTCGCTTTTTGGAAACAGACAAGTTTTTAAAAGCTTCTTACGGCTCTGCTTGATGACTCGCGTTTTATGGCAATTGTTTATCGTGATGTCGAGTGGAACATTGCTCGTGAGCCTCGACGCGCGTTCGGGCGGTTGCAACTCACGTGCTCCTTCCTCCCAATAAGTTATGGGGGAGTACGTTTGCGTGAGTGAGTGTGTATGTGTGTATATGATATATATATATATATATATATATATATGTGGTGTGTGTGTGTGTGTGTGTGTGTGTGTGAGTGTGGGTGTGTATGTGTATGTGTGTGTGTGTGTGTCTGTGTGTCTGTGTCTGTATATATATATATATATGTATGTATATATATATATATATATATATATATATATATGTATGTATATGTATGTATTTATATATCTGTGTGTGTATGTGGATGTGTGTGTGTGTGTGTGTGTGTGTGTGTGTGTGTGTGTGAATTTCTGCACGCACATGGCTTTCACAGAGAGTGGCCTTTTATATCGAGTACCTTCGAACGCCTGGCCCTGAAACGCTGAAAGAAGACATGATATACGGGGAATTTCGACCGCATTTTTCATTATCTAGTTTCCGGTCACATCGCTCATTTCCGCATGCCCCGGGTTCGTCTTCCGACTCTGCCGTGCGAGAGGGAGGGCAGACCTCGCTCTCACACAGACCAGGGGACAAACGAGAATAAAGATAATAGAGAAGGGGAGAGAGAGCGCACGTGGAGACTCCAAGCATGTGTATGGTTATTCTAGAGCCGAAGCGTCGGTTTGCGCGGAGACTGCTAAGTGGGCCAAGGATCGCGCCTCTCGGTGGTGTTTGTCTGTCGCTGCATGCATGATGGCCTGCTAAACGATGGTGATAAATAAGAGCCTGCGCTTTGTTTCTCGTGTGTAGAGTGGAAGGGGGGGGGGGGGGGTGCTGGCTTCCACAAGGGTGCCACACTGCTGCGCCGGGTGCTTGCGTCACACTGCCTGTTTCCTCGTCGCGGGGGAGAGAAAGTAAGAATATTCAGCATTTATAACGTGACTCGTTTGTGAATCAGCGAGAGGGTATCAGGGTCCATATGAAAAGCTGGGTGAAAGGATTACAATAGGTATTCGAGGTGGTAAATACGGGCTTGAGCGATGAAAAAATACCGTACCTTGTGTATTGATGCCTGGGGGGTCATTGCACCAAAATAGGTTCTCAGGGTTACTTGGGATCTATAGATTTCAACGTCAGTATCAGTAATGGCATTGCAGTGGTTTACTACTGTCTTTGCTATTATAATTAACTGTTGTGCTCCAAGGAGTACATGGCACGACTCCCTTTGTTCAAACTTGTTATTTGCATGTAGATATTTCTCGAAGCAGTTGTGGGAAAGCACGTTGGACAGCGGTCATCATTGAACTGCGGTTCCTTGTAACCCGTGAAAATCTGGGCCAATGGGAACGCGCGGTGAAGGCAATATGAAATGTGAATGGCGGTTACCTCAGCTCTCGGCGGGAAAGAGAAAAAAAATAGTTCAGGTTTTCATTGTTTTGGAATGCAAAACATTACTTGAACAATGGACATATTTTTTCAAATATGTACAATTCACGTGATGATCGAGAAAAACATGAATTATATAATGCAAAATTGTAGGACATCTTGGAGAAAATAAACTACCAAAAACGCGTTCAAGAATATTTACCACTCATCCACCGCTGTATATCGTAACGACATACAAACATAACACGAAACATACCAGAAGAAGATGACAAAAAACACAGAAACATCACACAAGATTCATAAAAAATGGAAGGAGAAAGAAAGGATGTGCGAGCGTAAAGCGTTTCCTGTCATAAAGCAAGTGGCGGTCCAGTCGGCCGGGAAGGCGAGGCTTCACTAAGGCAGTGGGTCAGTTCACTTCCTGACTGGGGTTACGCCTCCTCTTGGTAGCCAGCGTGCGGTCAGCGCCTTCCAGTCCCGGCGATGTGTTCCAGTACTTTCTTGGGGGGCTTTTTCCCCCCTCGTTATTAAGCTCGGCTGAGGGCTCCCGCGCATTTTGTGGCGCGCGAGGATTTTTCCCGCGTCGCGCTTCCCTGTTTCGTGGGCTTGGTTTTGGTGTCGTGTGCAGCCTTGTTCGGTTCCCTTCTCTTTCATTAACTGTTGGTACTGTCAATGAGGCAATGATTCATGTTATTATTGTTTTTGTTTTTATTATTATTTATTATTATCATTTTTTTTTTATCATTTTATTGTTATTATTACGAGAAGGCTAAGTTCGTTTATTTTCTGAAAATATTTAACTTCTTTATATTAACCTTGGCGTCCGGGTAATGTCTCGTAGAATTCAGTCATGCATATTTGGTATAATTTCTGGTGTAGGATTTCGAATGGAAACTTGCAGAAATGTTTTGGTTAATGGTTCTTACATAACACATGGAATATATGTTGCATTTATAATGTACTGTCATAGAAAATATTCCATTTATGTATGCATCTGAAATGTGCGTTTCTCTCTTTTTCTTGCAAAATTGTTAATCTTACCTTAGACATTTACGAAACACACTTTGACCACGGCCAGCATTTTCCAGATTTCTCTCTCTCTCTCTCTCTCTCTCTCTCTCTCTCTCTCTCTCTCTCTCTCTCTCTCTCTCTCTCTCTCCTCTCTCTTCTCTCTCTCCTCACCATATCTTAGGCTTTGCAGCATTGTTAATCTTAACTTGGAGCTTTGCGAAACACACTTCGGCCACGACCAACATTCCCAATTTCTGATAGCCAGTACTTCCCCCAGAAAAAGAGAAAGAACCGAGTCTTTGTTTCCAGCAGCGAAAAATACTAACAAATCTCGACCGGATGTGAGCCAGGTCAGCGCGACCACAGCTCGAGTGCGGCCACATGGGTGGAAATCCTCCGCCACATACTAGCCCAGTCGACCATCTGACGTGCCGCCTGGATTCCGTAATTTGTCTTGACCGAGCTGGTTAGTAAAGCACTTTAATCCTGCAGCCGTGATATTAATCCAGCGTGAGGTACTTTGAGACTCAAGTACAGTGTACAGTGAGGAAGGCTTGATGGTCTTTTACGGTTGGCGTTACGTTTTTGAGATGGGAGATTCATGTCCATTTTTTTTTTATCCGACCGTTTCGTGAAGCGAGAGCTTCGCTGGTTCGAGTATGGTACGAATCACTTTTGAGTTGTTTGAACTGTATATATTCACCAAGTCAATTCCAAACAAGGAATTATTTGTAATTACACGCACACACGCACGCGCACACACACACGCACACGCACACGCACATACATACAGACACATACACACACACACGCGCGCGCGCATACATATACGTTTGTGTGTGTATGCGACATTTTTAAATCTTCATTCCTCTCTTTTATTTTTTATTATTAAATATATGTGACACTTTTTATCTTCCTTTCTCTTTTTTCTCGGATCACGTCTCGCGAAGCCCAAGTCTCCGCTTTCTTCACTTGCTGCACACCTTTTTCATATTAGTTCGCCGAGTGTCGGGTTATTCACGGACATGTTGAGCCATTTTTTTTTTTTTACTATTTCACAAGAATTCCATGCATGAATGATTACGGATTTTCTAAAGCACGTATATCGAAGTGACGTCATTCCGTGTCAATCGTTCTCAGCGGCAAAGACGTGAGGCTGCAGCACCCGTTTGCAACACCTGCTCTCGGGATTGCGACAGTCGTATGTCACGTGGAAACGCTTTCAGCTTCACCCTAAAGATTATCCTAATATTATATATATATATATATATATATATATATATATATATATATATATATATATGTGTGTGTGTGTGTGTGTGTGTGTGTGTGTGTGTGTGTTGTGTGTGTGTGTGTGTGTGTGTATGTGTGTGTCTACCCTCCATCTCTCTCTCTCTCTCTCTCCCTCTCTCTCGCCTCTCTCCCTCCCTTCCTCTCTCTCTCGCTCTCTCTCCCTCTCTCTCTCTCTCTCTCTCTCTCTCTCTCTCTCTCTCTCTCTCTCTCTCTCTCTCTCTCTCTCTCTCTCTCTCTCTCTCTCTCTCTCTCTCTCTCTCTCTCTCTCTCTCTCTCTCTCACCCTCTCTTCCTTCCTCTCACCCTCGCTTTCTCTCATCCCCTCACCCTCTCTCTCATCCTCTCTCCCTCTCTTTCTCCCATCCCCTCTCCCTCTCTTTCGCCCATCCTCTCTCCCTCTTTCTCCCATCCTCTCTCCCTCTCTTTCTCCCATCCCTCTCCCTCTCTCCCATCCTTTCTCCTTCTCTCCTCTCTCTCCCTCTTTCGCTCCTCTCTCCCTCTCTTTCTCCATCCTCTCTCCCTCTCTCCCCTCTCTCCCTCTCTCCTCTCTCCATCCTCTCTCCATCCTCTCTCATCCTCATCTCCCTCTCTTTCGCCCATCCTCTCTCCCTCTTTCGCCCATCCTCTCTCCCTCTCTTTCTCCCATCCTCTCTCCCTATCTCCCTCTCTTTCTCCCTTCGTATCTCCCTCTCTGCCTTTCTCTCTGCCTTCCTCCATTAATCATATATTAATTAGTAATGAATGGGCAGGTCTTATCATATGATAATTTTTGCGATTAATCTGAGGAATTCTCGAAAAAGTTGACGCATAGCAGATCAGGAATGACATAACACCTGAAACGAATGATAAGGTTATTATTTTTTTTAAATGTCCACTGCAAACATCGTCTACATTATCTCGGTGCCTGTCACTGTCCTGTACCGTCATGTGTGCCGCCGCCTTCCTCTTCGCCAACGGAATTCCGTATGGTAGCATTATCTTTATCCGAATTCCAGTGAGGGTAGCATTGTTTTTATCCGAATTCCAAAGATGTAGCATTATTTTTATTTGAATTCCAGTGAGGGTATCATTACTTTATTAGAATTCCAATGATGGTAGCATTATCTTTATCCGAATTCCAGTGAGGTAGCATTATCTTTATCCGAATTCCAGTGAGGGTAGCATTATCTTTATCGAATTCCAAAGGGGTAGCATTATTTTTATTCGAATTCCAGTGAGGGTAGCATTATCTTTATGCATATATATATATATATATATATATATATATATATATATATATATATATATGTATGTATGTATATATAGAGGTAGCATTGTGTTTATCCGAATTCCATTGAGTTTACCATTATCTTCATGCGAATTCCATTGAGAACCAATTCTCTGGTGCATTTAAGAGCCACGCGTGTATCAGTATTAAGAGTTAAATTTACTCCACTAGTAAGACTTTTTTATTTAAAGCTATATCTATATCAATAAGAATAAAATCTAAATCGTTTTGAACAGCTAAATGAGCGGTATAGGGGCTTTATTTTTTATGAACAGCCATATGTATCAATGATTTCCTCAAATGCGAGTTATCTTCGCTTTGTGCTTGGGTTTCGAACGACCTTGTTGAAGATAAGGAAATTGGCTTGTCGTAGTTGGTTTTCTGTGCATTTTCTTCCCCGTGAAATACTCGATTAAGAATGGGATTTTCTTCAGGCTTTGTGGTGTTCTTTTATTCCCGAAACTTGCATTTTTTTCCCTTGATGGTTGGGGTAATCTATGGCTCTTCCTATCTTCGTAAGATTCAGTTGCTCTCATCCTCATCCTCCACTCGCCTATCTTTATTCCCTCCTTTCTCCCCAGACTTCACCTATACCTTTGGGACCTATTCCGAGGCGATCATATTCCGAGCATCGCAATTTTTTTCTTCTGCGCCATCAGCCCCTTTTTCCCCGGCAGCATCAGTCCCCGTGGCAGCTGTGACAGTCGAAACAGCCGCCTGGTGGACCGTGAACAGGAGGCTGACGACCAGCACGGAGAAAGTGATCTGAACCCTTTGTTCCCCGTGAGCGTGAGCGCGAAACGGTTCACGTACATGTGTGAAACGGTTTCTGATCAAATTGTTACTTCGGGAGCATTTCCTAATTCTTGCAGTTCGCCCCCGCTCGCCGATTTGGGTCTTCGACAGTCCCGCCGTAAGGGTTGGGTTTCCTTGCCTTGCACGGCTGGCTATGTCGTCGCAGTTAATATCCATGGTATTCTGTAAACCATTTAGCGACTCGCATTAGGTTATGGAGCCGGTTATTTCTTAACAGAGTGCAAATTGGGGTTTACAAAGGTGACTTGCCAGTTTTTAGAATAGCAGTGTCTGAGTAAACACGAGATTAGTGAAGTTTATTCTGTAAAGGCGATTTTCTTCTTGACAGTCTCTGGCATCGGTCATAATTACGTGAATTATAGGAAATGCCCAACATAGGTTCATGACAGACGTCATAGTCATAGCTGTATCGGCCGTGCGACCTTCATTAATAACTAATCTTAACGCTTTGCTCTCAAGATTCAATTCTCCTATGAAAGTATTGTGATCGACGACTTTAATGCTGGGATGTTTATTATTAAATCACCCTTAGGTTTATCAAGATAAGCTATCAGCCCCGCTTAGATATTCACGGATAACGGGAGACCGAGAATCTAAGGGTGCTAGTCCTCCCCATTTGCTATTAACCCCGAACTATGTAAAAAAGCGAAGACGAAATCATTTTTACTCTTGGCTAAAAAAAAAGGATACATCAATCTATCACTGGAATAAAATAAGAATATGAAATGAAGCTGTATGGACAAAAGCTCTTCATTTAGGAACACATGACGAAGGTTGTATTATCCTGCCTCCTCTGCATTATCGTCCGAATGTAAGAGTCCTTTGTGTGGACTGTGCCATCGCGTACCCTCGCCTCTCCGGTACTCTCGGTCGGGTGAGATATGTGCTGTGTAAACAGACAGAGAGAGGAGGGAGTGACAGGAGGGGAGAGGGACAGTGAGAGAGTGAGAGGGAGGGAGGGACAGGGACAGGGAGAGATGACAGGAGAGGGAGAAGGGAGAGGACAGGGACAGGGAGAGAGAGAGAGAAAAGGGGGAAAGAGAAAGAGAGAGACGAGCAGGGAGGGAGGAAGAGGGAAGGAAGGGACAGAGAGAGGATGATGTGCGGGAAGGGAGAGCAGAAGAGAAGACAGACAGACAGATCAGACGCTAACACATCAAGCGCCTTTCCACCCCTTCAGCCCCAGACCCTCTCCCCCTCCGCCACGGTCACGCCGATCAATCTCTCAACTCTTCCGCACCTCCATCTTATATTCGCACGCGCACGAGAGAAAAGGCCGTCACTCTCTCTCTCCTCTTCATCCGCCGCCTCTTCGCTCACCTGCAATGGATTTTATTAGGACTCTGAACTTTTTTTCTTTCTTTCTTTCTTTTTTGTTTCTTTAGTTTTTATTATTCTTATTTTTATTTTTATTTATTATCTATTTTTATTATATTTATATTTTATTTGTATTTGTGTGTGTGTGTGTGTGAGTGAGGGCGAATTCGTGTGGCTTTGGTATAGGATGTTTGTGAAAGGAATGATTACTACCTTCTGCTTTTGTTTTCCTTATCATATTGAATGTATCTCGCGGGAAGTTAGGATTCTCTCTCTCTCTCTCTCTCTCTCTCTCTCTCTCTCTCTCTCTCTCTGCTCTCCTCTCTCATCTCTCATCTCTCTCTCTTCCTCTCTTCTCTCTCTCTCTCCTGCTCATATAAGTATATTATATATATATAATATTATATAATAATATAGTATCATATGTATATGTATGTATATTAAAGAGTTTTCAAAAGCAATGTTTGAGTACCAGTTGACAGAAGTCGCTCCCCTTTTCTCAGGCTCGCAACCGTTTTCCATTTGGTCGTCAGCTTTCCTCTCTGCTTACACACGAGTGCCCGAGAAACCAAGTATAAGCCTAGATGCAATTTCTGGGCGTGGAAGCCTAAGAGCAGACGAGAGTTGGAAGGGCGCGGGAAGAAGGGGCATCGGTGGTGAAACAGGGCGTGAGAGCCTGCGATAGGGATGAGCTTCTGTGACGATAACGGCCTACTTCCTGATAACACCGAACGAAGAGCTTACTTTCCTGTTTTAAATGTGAAATATTTCCCTTGTGATGTCGGCAGCGAATCGTAGTATAAGCTTAGGCCTATTTTGTGTGACTTGCATCTTGTACCAAATATTCCCGTATCGTATTTTTTTTATTTATTATCCAATGTATTTCGTTTTGATTCATATCAGGTACTTTGATCATGGCATTACTGATATATATAGTTAAAAAAAAGCTTCATCTCAGAGCCTTCGCAATGCTATTTTCACAATCCACGCAAAGAGTGTACTTTTAAACTGGACGTGGAATCTGGAATTTAAGATTGTGGGTGTTATTATTTGTAGTCCTTTTGGGTTTAATTGTAGCCCATGTGGTTGGATATTAGACATGAATTCTGGATTTTATGGTAGTTATTTAGGTGTGTTATTATGTGTTGTGGGTTTGAGTTTAATAGCATGTGGTTGTGTTCCCCAGAGCGTGACTGGGATGGAGGCATCGACAACGAAGGTCTGGATATCAGCCAACTGGAGAGCTACATCAACGATGACAACAACGACACCATGTAAGTCCAGTGGCGTTTTTTTCTCTGGAATTGTGTTAGGATATCAGTGCAGATGTGCGTTCGTTTTGAAATGTTTGTTTTATATTCCATTTTATTAGTTTGCATTTCATGTTCCTTTTGCTTGTGCTGGAAAGGTCACGGTTTTGCTGTAGTATTTCAATCACAATTTTTAATTAGTTGCAATATCTTAAAATGTGATATTGCAGAACGTTGGCTCATGACCGACATGAAATAGTTCTTCCATACCTTGGCACTATGTCTTTCATTATAGTGGAGTTTCTTTCGTTTTATTAAATACCACCATTTATTTCACTGTTTTTATCATTGAAATAAGCTATACATTATATGTATTGCAGCCTTTAGTATAGCGTTTTATTTTCCAACTGATTTAACGTGTTCTGTAGAAAGAGTCAAGTATCGCATGGTGTTCTCCCACTAGGTACTTCGGTGACCTGCAGGGTGTTGGGAGACAAATCTCGGAAACGCCCAGGGAGTCTCCATCCCGCCTCCTGCACCACCACCACCATCACCACCACACCGCCCTGCACCACCAGTAAGTCCCCCCACCCCTTCCTTCCTTCCTCACGCTCTTCCCTCCTCTTCACATCACCCTCGTAAGTTCCTTCCCTCGAGACCCCCCGGCCAGCCACTTCGCTTCCGCCAGCCATCTCGCTACAGTGGGGGTGCTATGGGACGGCCCGTCATGTACCTCTTACTAAAACACTGTGTGGTCTGTGCCTTCGGGGGTTTCCTTCTCTCCGCGTGCTTAAGAGTCCAGGCAAACAGGTTTTCAGGTTTTGTGGTATTGGCAGTCTACTTCTTTGGTCAACTTTTAAAACTTCTTCTTAGTGAAAAAAATTGGATTACTCCTGACTTATTTCTCACTATATTAGGTGAAGGATCGTTTAAGAACTAACAAGTAGCAAAAGCTAACAGGTAAGTGTAAATATTACTAAATGTACTTTTATTTTGTATAAGCAGGTGGAGATTTCATGCTCAATTAAAATCGACATTTATAATCAGGTGTACAGTAGGTTTCTCCATATAAACACTGCTTGAAAGCAACTCTCCTTTCACTTGTGCTACGTCACCACACCCCTCAACAGCCGTACCCCATCACCATAACACCTGATAATGAGAATTGTCTTTATTGTCACACATCACAATCACAATACATTGTACCCCAGGTCATCAACACATTTATATCTGTTTTTTTTTTTCCTTCATGATAAACCACTGCAGTAGTCTTTAGTGCTTTCTTAAAGTTGGTAATTGTATCTTATTTCATATCTTAACTTAGATCTCTTGTGCTCTCTTGTATTTTGAATCTTCCTGACTTGACTCGTAAACGCTAGCTTTTCCCCCCCTTTTAAAAAAAGAAAATCTCAAAGGTATTGTCCGGATTATGCCCGTAGATTGTATGTTTCTATTCACAGACCCTCTATTTCTTGGTGGTTTGGGCTATCTTAAGATCATGACGTTATATTCCCTCCTCGCTGACAGTTGGCCTCATAGTGCTCTTGCCTTGACACAGCAACTCCAGCACCCAGGACCTCGTGACCCACCCTGCCCTTAGTTCTAGTGGCACGTCTCCTTCGAGCATGACCTACGGCCTCCCTGGCTCCGCTCCCGCCAATGGGGACGCAGAGGGCATGGCCGTGATGGGACCGAAGGGCGGAGCTTCCTTGCCCATTGGTTACTCCAATCCTTACCACAGATACAGTTCTTCCTACGGTAGCTATCGGTGGGTCTTGCATGGTCGCTTCTCGGGCCTTTCCTCTGGTTTAAGAGGGCGTGTGGGTTCTCCTCTCGGTGTGATCTGGGCGCACGCGTTTGTGTCTTTGCGTGCGTGGTGTGTTGATGCGTGCACGTTCATACATACACGTGCATCAGAGACACAGGCATGCACGCTCACACACTCGCCAGCACACTACATACACAGCACACTATACACGCACACACCGCACACGCTCCTATACACTCACACACACACGCACGGACGCTCTATACACACGCACACACACGCGCACCTATACACCACACGTACACGCACGTACATGCACCCAAACGCACACGACTCACACACACGCACCCAACACACACCACACCCACACCACACGCACACACGCACACACACATACACACATATATAGCTATGCATATATATATACATCATGTACACATACACACACACACTGTGTCTATATGTGTAAATGCATATATATATATATATAATATATATATATATATATATATATATATATATACATATGTACATATGTACATATATGTACACACACACACACACACACACACACACACACACACACACACACACATACACATATATATATATATATATATATATATATATATATATTATAATATATACATACATATATACATATACATATATACATATACATATATATATATTATATATATATATATATATATATATATATATATATGTGTGTGTGTGTGTGTGTGTGTGTGTGTGTGTGTGTGTGTGTGTGTGTGTGTGTGTGAGAGAGAGAGAGAGAGAGAGAGAGAGAGAGAGAGAGAGAGAGAGAGATACACAGGTGCATTTGTAATTCAAATTACACGTTACACGTCGTTAAATAATTAGCAGCTTAATAGGGAATTATGTGTTTTAGTAAATTAGACACGTTGCTGCATGTATTTGAATAAGCAACTTCACCTCCTAACGCCGATTTCCCGCCCACAGACACCACCTGCCGGACAGCCCGCCGGATTCAGGGTCCGAGCCCCCCTACTCCCCCCCTGACCAGCCCAATCTTTCCCCTCGTAAGTAGCGACGCCCTCACCCTGTGGCGTGGAAATTGACGTTGTTATGTATTGGCCTTAAGGCATGTTATAGTGTGTGTGGATGGCATGAGTCTCACGCCCTGCGCCTCCCGTTGCACAGACCAGAAGGCGGCGGGCGTGGCCGACATGTACACGAGCCCGGCCGGCGGCAACGGGGAGACCATGATGTCCTTCCCGTACCAGATCCTGCAGGCGCCCCAGGCCCTCCCGCACCAGCCCAACCCCGCCCACGCGCCCCTCCAGACCCATCCCTCCACGAACCTCGGCTATCAGCAGCAGCAGCAGATGCTCATGGGCGGCTCGAACCTGTCGGGTTCAGGCGGGATCTCCCCTTCGGCGCCGTCGGTGTACGGGTCGCAGGGTGGCATCGCGCAGGGGCCGTCCTCGGGCGGGGGGGCGGGCGGCGTGGCTCCAGGCGCGGGCGGCAAGAAGCGCAAGATGAATGACACGGGCGGCCTGTCCTCCATGGTCAACATCAAGCAAGAGCCAGGTAGGTTGACCCCATGTGGACAATGTTTAAAATCTTGGAGAAAACGAAGAAGGAACCAAAATATATATATAAAGCTCTCTTTTTTGTTCTTTTCTTTACTGTATTATAATCTCGCGCACGATTCATCCGCCGAAGATAATTTGCACGACAGGGGACTTAAAACTTCGCACCTCGTAATTCTCGTGCTTTTGTGGTCAGTCGCCGCTGATCACAAGGCGGAGCAACAAATGACTCTCATCCCTTGCCAAGACGCGTCCATAATTCACAGAATTTACACCAGTTCACACGTCCATCCGGAATTAAAAACGCTCGCGATATTAGCATTACCCGAGCCGCCCTCCTATTTAGGTATTAAGAGAGAAACCTCGCCTGGTGTTGAACTTCCAAACGCAGGAGTTCGGGGTTCTCTCTCCCAACTCCCTTTTTTCTGGATCTATATAATGCGCATTTTGCCGCGTCGTATCCCATCTTTTTGGACTGCGTTATGCATGATAAAGTAACCCGAGAACAGGTGCTTATGGGGGTAATTACTATTCTCTGCATATGCATTGTAAAGTACGTTCGCGCTCACTTCCCGCCGTTCACCGAAATAGCCGCTAGCGTACGAGGACTCGACAGGAAGGCGGCGGTTTCGGGCCGTTCGTCACAGTAATGATAGCGGTATTCGCGCGCAGTGACGCCTCGCCTCCCGATACTAATTGGAACCTTCTTCCTTGTGGCTTACTCGTACGCAGGGATTTTTTTCGAAATTAGGTTTCCTTGCTTTTTTTTTTCATTTTATGGATTTATATCCTTTTGACATGACTGTTTCTCTTGTTATAGTATAGACTTATGATGAAAGTGTCAGATCAGATGTACATAACAGATTATTATGATGTGACAATATTCCCACGTTACATATTTTATTTTTAAGATAATATCCTCGAAGGTGATCGATGAATAGACATTCTTGAGACTCCTTTTGCCAGCTCAGCAGCATCAACCGATGTCCAGTTACTTCCCATCTAGCTGTCTGACAGTCGCTCTTCCAAATCCATCTGTCCTGGCAGTGAACATAGGTTGTCGTTTATATTCACGTCTTGCAAAGGCCTTTCAACACCCTGGTAGCCATCTCTCGGTCCAAATTCTGGTTACCTCCTTACAGATTACTGCCTGTATGCACCCTTTTCTCAATCTTTTCGTCCCCTTAGTTGCACCCTCTGCCACTTGGGAACTCTCAACACTCACCACTCCTTCGCCGCCTAAACACACTGTGCACTCTCGACTAACCTCTCACCACGACCCACAGACCAAGTAGGAGTTACCAGCCACCTGGGTCCTAACGTGGCCGTCACCTCCTACACTGAGGAGGATGAGTACACCATGGACTCCTCCGGCGGGCCCTTCCTTGATGGGTCCTACCAGTGCATCCGGTTCCAGAACTTCCAGCAGCATTCCTGGAGCCTCATGTGTGATGCCGGACTCAAAGAAATGTAAGATTCGAAGTACTCATCGTATTTAATGCGATATTTTAGAAGTGGTATACTGGATCATTAGTGAATATGGAATGAAAATGATCTAATGGCGCGTTTTTTTAAAACTTAACAGACCGCTGACGACATTCCGGGTGGATGCTGACAAAGGTTTCAACTTCTCCAACCCGGACGAAGCTTTCGTTTGCCAGAAGAAAAATCACTTCCAAGTTACCGTCCACGTCCAGGTCAGTTAAACCAAAAGCAATTATACTTGATACACGCTTATAGTAATTAGAAAAAAACATGACGTATATTGTCAACAAGTAACGCTATAGTAAACTACGACATTCCTCCAAAAGGTTTCTGGTGGAGAACCCGTTTTCGTCAAGAGCCCCGACGGCTTGCAGAAGATCGACCAATTCTTCGTCCACTTCTTCGGCGTCAAGACCGAATCCCCTTCTCAGAGTATCCGCGTTGAGCAGAGCCAGAGCGACCGCAGCAAAAAGGCCTTCCATCCTGTCCCGTAAGCAGTGGATCAGTACTTGTTTATAGTTATAATAGCAACTGTTTGCTCTTATTATCTAGATTGTTGCTGTTTAAATGTACCATGAATAATAGAATTAGGAAGCAGGATACAGACAAAAACAAATTGATTGTGACTAAAATATATGTAATATATGTGGTCATTAATTAAAATTGTCCCAAAATCGTACCTACCAGCTGCTAAAAGATCCGTTCTCTTCTTATAGCGTGGACCTCAAGCAAGATCACATGAGCAAGATCACGGTAGGGCGCCTCCACTTCTCCGAGACCACGAGCAACAACATGAGAAAGAAAGGCAAGCCAAACCCCGACCAGCGCTATTTCTACCTGGTGGTGGCGCTGAAGGCCCACTGCGGGGACAACGCCTACATCATCGCCGCGCATGCGTCCGAGAAGATCATCGTCAGGGTAAGGGATCGTGTAGGCTGATGTACAAGGGAGGGGGTCAGTGATTATCCTCATAATTATAATATTACACAATATCTTCTATACGAAGAGGTCAGATCATTATTACAATGACATAGAATAACTCTGAATTAAGAATCATTACCATAAGGCAAAAAAGTATATATAAGGAACAAGATAGGAAGAAAATAAGTGACACTGACTAGCACTAAAAACATTCTTACATTTAGATACCTTCACGCCATCTTTTCCTTTTGTAGGCCTCCAACCCCGGGCAATTCGAGAGCGACGTGGAATACACCTTCCAGCGCGGGACGTTGCCAGAATCCATCTACCACATGGGGCGCGTGGGCGTTAACACGGATCGACCTGACGAAGCCCTGGTCATACACGGAAACCTCAAGATCACCGGCCAATTTCTTCAACCTTCTGACAAACGAGCCAAGAAGGATGTAGCTGAGGTGAGAGAGAGAGAGAGAGAGAGAGAGAGAGAGAGAGAGAGAGAAGAGAGAGAGAGAGAGAGAGAGAGAGAGGAGAGAGAGAGAGAGAGAGAGAGAGAGAGAGAGAGAGAGAGAGAGTGGGTGAGTGAGTGAGTGAGTGAGAGAGAGAGAGAGAGAGAGAGAGAGAGAGAGAGAGAGAGAGAGAGAGAGAGAGAGAGAGAGAGATGAATAACATGAAAAGGACAGACGAGAGACAAAGACACAAGCATAAATAGAAACAATAATAACCAACAACAACAATAACAGACTATTAACCATCGACGATGCTCCATCCCCAGGTGGACACGAAGGAGCAGCTGAAGAACGTGCAGAACCTCCGCGTGGTGAAGTACGCCTACAAGGAGGAGTTCGCGGAGCAGGTCGGGATGAGAGGGGACGACGTGTACGATACGGGCGTGATTGCGCAGGAGGTCAGTTCGCCCTTTTCTTTGTTTGTTTTCGTGTTCATTTGTTCATTTTTTGTCTTTGATTTCATGGAAATGACGTTGAGTTTCTTATTTTTTCTTTCTCTTTTGTGTGTGTATGGTCTAACTTGTTTTCCCCATCTTCAAGTGCGTTTTTGTTGTATCTCACTTTTTCTTCTTTTTTGTCGATTTTGTTATTGTATTTTTTCTTATATTCATTCCTTGTTGATTATGTTCTTTCATTTGTCTTTCCTCGCATTTCTTCTTCATTGCGTCTTCTTTTTTATTCCTTCTGTTTTGTGCCACATCTCTCATTCCACTGTCCTCCGTTTTTTTCCTTTTTTTATTTATTTTACATTGTTTGTTCATCCGCATCATCAGTGCTATTAAGGCATAAGAATGGGGGAGCCTTATTCCTGTGTTTATCTGTTTATATATCTGGATAACTATTCTCTCTCTCTCTCTCTCTCTCTCTCTCTCTCTCTCTCTCTCTCTCTCTCTCTCTCTCTCTCTCTCTCTCTCTCTCTCTCTCTCTCTCTCTCTCTCTCTCTCTCTCTCTCTCTCTCTCTCTCTCTCTCTCTCTCTCTCTCTCTCTCTCTCTCTCTCTCTCTCTCTCTCTCTCTCTCTCTCTCTCTCTCTCTCTCTTCTCTCTCTCGCTCTCTCCTCTCTCTCTCTCTCTCTCTCTCTCTCTCTCTCTCTCTCTCTCTCTCTCTCTCTCTCTCTCTCTCTCTCTCTCTCTCTCTCTCTCTCTCTCTCCTCTCCTCTCCCTCCTCTCTCTCTCCCTCCTCTCTCCCTCCTCTCTCCCTCCTCTCTCCCTCCTCTCCCTCCTCTCTCTCTCTCCCTCTCTCTCTCTCCCATCCCCACTTTCTACCTTCCTACCAACTTACCTACCTAACTATCCAACTTTCTATCTATTAGTCTATCTATCTAATCTATCTATCTATCCGTCGCGCTATCATTTAATGTTCACGGTTGACGATTCATATTTTTTTTCCGTAACAGGTGAAAGAGGTCATACCCGACGCCGTAAAAACAACGGGTGACGTCACACTTTCCAACGGCGAGAAGATCGACAACTTTCTCTTGGTCAATAAGGTGAGTTTCGTTTGACTTTTTGTTTGATTTTCTTTCTTTTGAGGGTGGTCGTTTAGGTTGGTTTGTATTATATATTTTTTTGGTTTTTGTGTGTCAGTTCGTCAAGTTGATCGTTTATTCAACATCAGTGTTGTTTTTAGAGTAAAAATGCTGTTCAGTGAAGATTTATGTTATTATTTTATAAAGCGTTAAAGTTTTTGATTTTGAATTTAATGGGGATCAATTCACGCACGCACGCTTGCTCACACGCACGCACACACGCACGTACACACGCACGTACTTACGGACACACGCACGCACGCACGTATACACGCACCCCCCCCCTCCCCCCCTCACACACATACACAGACACACACTTACACACAAAAAAAAACACACACAAACAGACAGACAAACAGTGAGAGTAAGAGAAGAAACAAATTATATTTCCCCTTGCCCCGTCAGGAACGGATCTTCATGGAAAACGTCGGCGCCGTGAAAGAGCTGTGCAAAGTGACCGGCAACCTGGAGAACCGCATCGGCGAACTCGAGAGAATGAACCAGAAGATCTCGCAACTCAGGCGGTTCGAATCGTTCAAGTCGACCACCTCCTCCATCTCCACGCGAACCTCTGGTGCGCATCTCGTCCTTCTGCTGTTCTTTTGCGTTTTTTTTTTTTACATTATTTTTGTTTGTTTTTGTTTTATGTTGATATTATCATCCTGTAGGTTTAATTCATTTTTTTGTGTTGATGTTATCATCCTGGAGGTTTGATGTTGTTGTTCAGGGCATTTATCCTTGCTATTATTATTATTATTATTATTATTATTTATTTTCTTAAGGGTAATGCTGTTATTATTATTTCGTTATCATGAATTTATCATTATTGTTATTGTTATTATATTTATTGTTGGTATTATTAGCATTAAAATTTACATTCCCAAATACAATAGCATTAGCCTTAGCATCAGCATTAGTATAGGTTTACAGTATTAGACAAGCATTATTATCATAGAATATGGCAAAAAAAGATAACCATTTTACCACAATCATCAGTATTTCCGCCATCACAAACCTCCCAATCACCAATCCACGATAAACCGCCATAAGAATCAAAATGACAGAATCCTAATCGTAATCCTTATCCTAATCCTAATCTTCCTCCTCAAAGCTACCTCGCGCGTGTCCTCTGTGAGTCAGCGGGGACGAGGTTGCTCCCGGCGGCGGCACAAGCACCTAGGAGGCGGCCATGACGACGGGTTCTGCAACAACAAGTCCTTGCAGGTCACCACAATCACCCTCGTGTGCATTATGGCTTTGTGGTGAGTCAGAGAATAGTTTTAAATGATTTAATTTTATCATTTATTTGTTTTATGTTTGTTTATTTATGATTTTTTGGAGTGATGGTTATTGTCCTTTGATGGTTGGTTTAGCAATGTTTGTGTGTTATTATAATCTGTTGTTCATCGGTGTTCTTTTTTCAGTCTAATGGCCATGGCGACGATCTTCATCCTCGACTACCAAGACCGCCGGAAGAACGCGACCCCCGTCCCGACCCCGTAAGTGGATCCGATCCCGAAACTGTGTTGTAGTTGAACTGATTTCCTTTCACTGTGAATCGTTGTTTACGCTTCGTAAATGACACCCCTGTTATTTTTCTTCTCTCCGCAGCACGACCACGGCTACGACCATATTCCTGTCATCCTCCATGATAACGCCAACGTTCCGGCCTCCCTCCACGACGAGGACGACTTCGACAGACGACGGGTCCCTCACCTCCACCTGGTTCACGACGAAGCCTTTCACGACGACCACCACGAGGATGCCGGTCTACCCGCTGCCGCCCGTCATCGGCAAACCGGATGGATGTTACGACGACGGGCCGACGTGCCAGGTAGGCTCCTCATATGTGGTTGAATTCGTGAACATCATTTTGCTTTCTATTGAATATGCTGCCGAATCGTATTTGTCAGTAGGGGAATACCCGAGCAAAAGAAATTACCGGGTAGTTTTGGAGAGACTTCGGGCATGATATAAGGGAGAAGGAAAATTGCCTCGAGCTTATGAATCGTGTTCTTGTAGGTGTTCTGCTGCCCCGTGGAGGAGCCGATGCTTGGTCCGAGCCCCACGACAGCTGCTGCCGCCATCACCATCACGCGACGACGCCCGCATGGTTAGTTTTGGATGAAAAAAAAAAATGATTATGCTTTTTATTATAGAGCGATATGTAGTTCAAGGAACTGACAATCAAAAGATTATAAATTTTCTAAACTGATAACATCTTAATATATTTTATTTTTACGTATCTTTTAAGAAAATACCGAATATTTTTAACTTATAGATTTGCTAAACTACACATCATTATGAAAATATCATATTTCCCCTTACGTATATTTAAGGAATCGAATGTCTTTAACTTACACATATTATTCCATGACTTTCAGGCACAACGACGGTTTTGCCCACCATGTCTCGGTACAGCGAACTCATCACAATACTTTCACCAGCGACCCCAACACCGTTAACGATTCTACTACACAGGCAGAGACACAACGACTCAAAGTAGGTTGATCGGAGATAAGATAAAATTATTTTGCCGTTGTAACTGGTACTACAAAAAAAACATTCTTTAAAAAATCTTATTTCCTCGTGCCACGCGCTAATACCTCTTAACTTTACCCTCCAGCCTGTTCCAAGCAAGAAGTCTGCCTCCATGGACCAGTACTCCAGGCATTCCCGGTATCAAGCACGCATGATGAGTCGCCCAACCAACTTCCGTAGCATCAAGCAGACCCTCAGCAAGCGTTCCATCCACACCAAGAGATCCACCGCAAGCACCAGGGACCATTTCAAGCCGCAGACAAGTGAGTTTTCGAGCGGTCATTTTGACCTCTTGTTGATATCGTTGTAGTGACAGATAAAAGTAAGGACCGAATACCGTATCCTCTTTCAAAGTCGAATAATCATATAGTTATCACTTCTTCGAAATAAGGAGATGAAGACTCAATAAGGATAATGTAAACGTTTTTTTTTCTCTACAGGGGTAAACATACAGATCCCCTCCGTTATGATCGTCGAGTTAAACACAAGCATTAACCACCTGTACTGCTTCAATTCCTCCGAGTTCTACCAGGATTGCTTGATGAACAACGCCACCAATTACACGTACATGCTCCCCATTTCCAGGTTCATGCCACACACCAACCTCACGTTACAGTTCAGGTAAGGCTGTGGATAAATTTAAGCATGATATGTATTGTATCTAAGGTTTAGACTTGATGTTATGTAAAGATATTGAGGACAAGTCCTTGGAAGAATACAAGGAAGATGTGGAGGGAAAAAAGAACGAGAAGGAAGAAGGGAGGAAGTGAGGAGAAAAGGA
>NW_020870602.1:480036-507536 GCF_003789085.1 Penaeus vannamei
TGCATGATTAACTTAACTATCGTTTTTACTTATATCTGAGATACAGATTCCTAAGTGCTATGATCCATATTTTTCCGATGAGAATGCGTAAGCTACATAGTGCGCTTGAAAATGGATAAACGTTAATTCTGAGAGGGCATCGGATAGCGTTTGTTTCGAGGAATAAACTTATAGTACCGGTAGAGTAACTGGCGCCATTTTTTCGAAAAAGCGGAGTCGGTTGGTCGGAGACAAATTCACGAGTATTTAAGTGCAAAGTCTGTGTATGTCACTGGATTTGCCACCTCCCCTGTCCAATAGTTTTTCTAATCATGAACATTTCTTTGTGTGCTATCTCACTGGGATTTGCCACCTCCCTTGTTCGATATTTTGTAATGATTATGGACATTTCTTTGTCCTTTGTAGAAGTCAGGATTTTTTTCGGAGAAATGTCTAGTAGGCGGTTTTTCATGATCATCTTTATTTATCAAGTATTTTGCAATGATAATAAAATTCAATGGGATTATATAGTGTGATGAAAGAAAAATAATAACATGATTTCCGTAGTCGGTTCACAAAAAAACACAAAAGCTTGGGCCTGTTTTATCAAGAAGATAGTAAGGAACAGCTGACCAGTACATTATTCTTGATTCGCAAGTGTTTATGCGTATGTTTGTGTACGTGAATATATATATATATATATATATATATATATATATATATATATATATATATATATATATATATATATATAATATACATATATATATATATATATATATATATATATATATATATATATATATATATATGTATATATATATATATAATATATATATATATATATATAATATATATATATCATACATGCACACACATATATCTATATCCATATCTCTATCTCTATCTATCTATCTATCTATCTATCTATCTATCTATCTCTATATATAAATATATATATATATATATATATATATATATATATATATATGATAGCTCATTGTTCCAACCTTTGTAGTCCCGAGTTCAAATCCCCGCCACGGCAATTGCAAAAACCTAGCGTTCTGACTGCCTGCTGGCTGGGTCCCGATCTACGAGAAAACAGCATATCTCACAGCAAGGTCAGGTGTGGATGTCGCCGCCGTGGCACAGGCAGAAGCAAGGTCTTAGTAAGTACTTATTATAAACCATTGGGCTGAAGCGCACTGAGTTGCAGTTCATTAGGAGGGGCATTCAATCAGGTGAGGATGGCACTGCAAATATCTTCTCAATAAAATAAAATAAAAATGTGAGAGGCTTAACTCCTGTAGCGAAATGAATGGTTGTTGAATGATGATGATGAAAAGAAATAAGAAAATGCACACAAATACATATATGTATAAATGAGTGTGTGTGTTCTTACCTAGTTGTTTCAGTATGGGAGAAGAGCTCATGTGGTCCCGTATATTATATTTAAATCGTCGTATAACTTATTAATCAAATGCACATTTTGGGCACACACTGCGTTCTTTGGGAGACTGTTCTATGTTTTAATAGTTCTGTTTGGGAAACTATTTTTTATATCTTTATTACCACTTTTTCATTTCATCTTTTTTGTTGTGTCCTCTCGTCCTTCTTGTGTTTAAGATTAAAAAGTCATCTAACCTCACTCTTCCTGTAATACAGTTGTACAACATAATCATGCCCCCCCCCCCCCCTTTTCCTGCTTTCTTCCAAAGTAGTCCTAATTTCTGTAGTCTATCTTCGTAACTCATGTCTCTTAGAGTAGATGCCCGTCTTGTGGCCGCTCTTTGAACTCTTTCTAGTTTGTCATTTTTAAGTGTAGACTCCATACCACTGCACCGCATTCAAGACTTGGTCTTATGATTGCTGTAATGATTTTTACCTTATCTTCGTCCATATACACGAATGCCCTCTTCGTGTTCGCAATCAGTCCTCGCATTTTAATGACCTTTTCATTTATAGGATCATTTGAACTTAGGTTTCTGTTTATGATTACACTAAGAACTTTTTCCCTATCAGCTGTTTAATATTCCGTCTCCTAATTCATGGTGGGCGATTTCTACTTTCTCCGAACTTGGCAACGTGGCATTTATTGGTATTGAATTCCATTTTTCAATTGAAACTCCACGTGAATAAGTTCTCGATGTCATTTTTGAGGCATTTGCATGAAACGTTGTATGTTATCTTTTTTTTTGTATCTTCACTTCGTCTGCAAACATATTTAAACGTGCATGTGTATATGCGTGCGGGTGCGTGTGTGTGTGTGTGTGTGTGTGTGTGTGTGTGTGTGTGTGTGTGTGTGTGTGTGTGTGTGGTGTGTGTGTGTGTGTGCGCGCGTGCACGCACGCGTGTGTGCATGCCTCTTAACTTTAATAAATGAACTGAGAAAATTTTATCAGCTCATTCATAAACTGTCTTTAGTGGTTTAACCATCGGAAAGCAATGCATTATTATTACCATGATAAAGCTCCAAAATACATATTAGAGTAACAGTATCCTTACAAGGTTCACATATTTTTTCTTCCTGTCCTTATCATGAAAACCACACTTTAAAAAAATTATCAACTGGCAAGATTAAATAAAAGTAAAAAAAAAAAAAAAAAAAGTTTTATTAGTGGCTGAAGTCATCTACTTTAAAAGAGGCCAGAGAGAACCCTGTAATCGACAGTCACCATTTGTTATCTTCAAGTGACATTGCATATGTTGCAGCTTCTACGCGAGCGCTGTATCCTAACGAGAGAAAAGAGACAGAGAAAGGAGGAAAAAAATATAAGGAGAGAGCCATTACATGAAAAGAAAGCAGCTAGTGAGAAAAGAGAAAAGCTTCAATTCAAAATTTACGCTTCTCGTTCCTCATCTTATTTCGTTTGAAATCCTTGCAGTGGCTACAGAACATCACTTCTCCTGTATATTTATCTTTAACTGAAAATAAAGGCAAATTTAGATAGAAAATTCAAAAGACTAGTATTTTTCAACACTTATTACACCACTGATTATAATACGAAAGCTCTCAGTACGGTCGAAGTCCAAGTCACGCTACGTTGTGAAAGCATTCGGACGAAACCCCGAACAGCTCATGTCAACAACGATGGCTGGTTCAATGTACACAGGCGGCGAAAATCTCACTTTGACCAAAGTCCTGAGTGAGAAATATAAGGAGAGATCCTTCAAAAGGACTATTCGACACGGCCTTCTTGATGTTGTTGATGACATAATAATAGCCTGGAGTAAAGAAGACGGCTGTTTGCTAACTCAAGTGACCAATCCTCCAGACTCCAAAGTTCAGGTGAGGAAAAAAACAGCGCGTTTTATGTTCATTCTGAGATCAGTTATCACCAACTCTTATTCACCGAATCAGCTGGGATGGATAGATTTGGAGGTTTGGGTGATATTTTCGGATATGAATAGTCGGTTGTCAAGAGACTTTCATTTCAAATTAGCTCTGGGTCTTAATTCAGGCATGGATTTGAAATTCACTAGTTCAGGGTAAAAGGTGGATTTTTTATATGAATAGTTAAGTTCTGTAGCTTAATAAAGATATATAAAGTGAATTTACAGCTAGTATTATTACATTTTCACCGATATCTTCATTCAGTAATAATTTGTTTCACACAAAAAATGTAGGAAAGTTTTGGTAATTATCTAGAATGGTCTGCAATAAATTTGATAAACATTGATACATATTATCCAAATATTTAAATGATAGTCAGCAGACTTAATAAATAAGCAGAGATATGATTGTACAAAATTTTGCATAATTTACACAAGTGAATGGTGAGAGATGTGGGGTCATTTCTCAAATTGGTTATTATGTCCTCTAAACCTGTCTTGACTCTATATTGCCAGTCAGATGTGTTTCCTAGTGTCAGTTAAAACCAGTGTAAATGTACATAAGACATCATTATGAATCTACAGATACCAGATTCACCGGATTTGAAGATGAAGAACTATTCTAGAAGGTTATCAAAGTTTAGATACTCTTTAGTTTTGTTTGAACACCAATAAGAATGGGTAAGTTTACAGTGAATAACAATCAGGATTGCAGTAGGAAATAGTGTATGAACTGATTACCTTGCCATAAACTGCATTACATTGCTTTAGATCTGAGATTAGGGAAAATCTTTGCATATTTCTTTAAAATTTTGAGTGTTAAAAGTGTTATTCTAATGCAAATATAGAAATAATTTAGTATTAGTGGGTAGTTTAAAATGATCGGCTTAGATAAGTAATGTGTATATTTTAAGTCGTATCTAGTTTAAAATGATCGGCTTAGATAAGCAACGATAAAATAAAATTCTAAATGGTAATTCTGTACAATATGGATGCACTTGCCAGAGACTAAGTCCCAACTCTATTGTAAAATTTATTTAACAATCTGAGTTGCCATGACTGGGTATTAAGGTTGATGAACATTGTCTTCACCTCTGTATGCGTGGCATGATAAAGCTGAAACTCGGTCGTACTGAGTGGACTTGCTTTCTGCAGTATTTTTCCTTTATATGTGGCATTATTGTTCTTGACTGCAGATTATTTCTTGTACCTATAACTGCAACCTTTTGTCCTCTACAAAAATATTAACTTCACTTTACCCTAGCTTAGTACATCTCTACGGTAGAGATTAACTAGATGGAATATATAAGTTATTGAAAAACATTTGTGCCATTCAATGATACCATTATTTTAACCCAGTGGCGACGGGTAAAAATGTATGGCAAGTGGACATAAGAGAGGGATTTTGGTGCACATCGGCAGTTTCCTGTTTGCGCCCGGCTCGATCAGTAGTTTGCAAGCGACATTTGGCACCTAAAAGCTTATTTTGCTATAATTTATGAAAATATTATAATTTTGAAGGTTTACCTTCATTATAGGTGCCACTGCCTAAAATCTTTACCATCTAAATGAAGCCACTACTAATGGAGAAAAACAAACTCCGTCCAACGAGCCAGTTGTGTGGGAATGGGCATGATATGAAGCCATGTGTGTTTCGGGCCACAACAGCCATGGCATGTACGTACATGCCACCCGTCAGCTGCGGGTTAAGTGATGAATATTGAATGAATCAATATGTAATTTTGCTGGAAGTAAACCCTGAAGACTTTGGCTTCAGCAGATGAATAAGGAACCCAGCCACAATTCATGAAGTTTTTCAGTTTCCACGAATGGCAAGTTATTCATGGTAGTTTAAGTGTATTGTGCACCTAATGTAGATAAAAGTAATTGCTTAGCCAATGAATCAGAAACATTCTTTGAATACTTGACATTTATGCTATCAATTGGTGGAGCCAAAAAGATAATTACTTAATTCTGTTGCTGTAACTCTGAAACTTATTAAATCACAGTTGTCAAAAGTCATTGACATTTATATTTTTTGCAGATTTTAGCAGTATCCAAGCCACCAGTATGGGATGTGGAACGTATCAAAATGAATCGCAGTGGGAGCTGTGTTGCTCTTATAGGCAGAAGAGGTGTGGCTGTGGTAGAGCTACCTCAGCGGAGTGGCGATCCTGCACTATATGACAAAGGGAAAGATACTGTTACTTGCAGGTAAGGTCTTACTTGTAATAGCTGCTTATTACAGTAAAAAGGTGATATATTCTGTTTTGATAGAAATAGAAATTTTGATTTTCTTTCACTTCTCATGGCATTATTTGTACTTTTTACCAAGAAATTCCCTTACTTTCAGGGTTGAGTACATAGCAGAACGATTTTTTTCATGTCACCCTAAATTAGAGGTGATGACAGCTGCTTGGCACCCAGGATCTATTGATGATAATCACATAGTGATTTTAGCTTCTGACAATTACCTACGGTGAGTTATTATATTTCCCAATATAATTGTATGAAAATACAGTTTGGTGAAAAGAGTCAGAAGTGTTTATTTTTGGTTGCTGCCATGAACTTGCCAGCACAGCTCATAGTTTTCCATATTTTCTTTACAGTAGTTGATATGACATGTTATTAGCAGTAGTATTTGTATAACAGTTTTGAAAATGTGCATATTTACACCTACTCCTGGTATCAGTGGTATAATATTATTCATCTAAAACTGTTTAGCTGATGATTATCCCTTTTTTCAGCATCTACAATCTGTCAAGCCATGAGATACCAGAACAAGCAATATCTGTGGGTTCAAGTGGTTCTGGAGTTGTAAATGCATCAACACTTGGAGAAAATGCAATTGCATTTAACTTTGGTCTTCCCAGCGAACCTGTAAAACATGTTCCAGGAAATGCGGTCTCAAATGGTGTAACAAGTCCTATTGTACGTACTGTTTTTTTTTTTTTTTTTTTTTTTTTTTTTTTTTTTTTTTTTTTTTTTTTTTTTCAGCACAAAAGTTTAAGTTTAAAATTTGGGGATACTTGTTATTTTACCTTTGATATTTTTCTTTAGTTCCAAACTATATTTGATTTTCTGTATTTGCTTGTCTTTTGTAGATTGATCCAGAAGATGAGATGAAGCAAAAATGCCTTGAATTGAAATGGCCTATTTTCATCCTGCATGGTAATGGTGAGATATATCTTACTATTACAACATTCAGTACCAGAAGGTAATTTTTTCGTTTTAGTTTTTAGATTTAAGAAATAGCAATAGGGTATTTTTCTGGGCTCATATTGATTAGAAATAATGCAGATACAAAAATAAGTAAGATACTTTTTCTATTTAAGCATCATTAAATTCTCCCTTTATAATTTTCAATATCTGGTCATGTCCTTCCTTAATTGTTTCTCATTTTTTTGTTTCAGATCTGCTCCACACGTAGTTTATGGACCGCTCAGTATGACACCTGCTTGCGACACAAATTATGGAGTTGACACATGTGACCTTCTAGTGTTGCAGTCATCTCCACCTGTTGTTGTCATTGCCACATCAACAGGGCAATTGCATCATTGCATTGTTATTGATAATAAACTTGAAAAGGTGAAATAAAGCATTCTGTATCTTTAGAAACTTAGTAATGTGATTGGTCTCTACTTTTAATGCAGGATCTATAATACTATAGACATTCAACATTCTTCATATTCAGATGAAATATTTGCAAATGTTTGAAATAAATGCTGTCATTGTATTAATGGGCTGTCTCCAGTTGCCTTATCTTGGCAGGTCCATGGAGAAAATCCTTTTTATTGTTTATGAATTCTGAGGTTGCTCATTAGTTTACAGATACATGGCATGCCTTTTGATATTTACAAATTAGGAGGTCACCATTTACTTTTCTCATAATTGAAATGTTGATGATATCATGTGTCTGTAAAAATGAAAAAGGGGTCATATGGCAAGAGAAACTTTAATGCATAAGTGCCAGAAATATGTAAATAAGTGGTATGATGCTGTGTTAATGTCATTGCATTTTGTATTGAGTATTGTAATTACTAGTATACATTTGTGTGATGCATTTCTCATTGTACTTGTAAAATAAAAAAAGGATTATTTTTTTTTCATTATTAAAATTTTCTTTCAGAACTGTAATGAAACACTTGCAAATGGATTCTGGACCAATGAAATGGCACCTGTAAGGTTGCATGTTTATGAAACAGTAGAGCTTGAGATGTCACTTCTGTCTACAGATGAGGGATTCTCAACGCCTCTCCTGTTGCATGCAGATCCTACCACACCCACAAGGTAGTCATGTTCCTTTAGAAAAAGTTTGTTTTCTCATAATTTTCCATATTTTCTTTACAGTTGTTGATATCTGTGTGGATATATATATGCCAGTGTACAAGTTAATACACCCTCAGAGTAAGGATGATACTGATTGAAACAGATTTAATGTGCTAATAAAAGTTCAGCAAGAGAATTGGTATGGCCAAAGGTAATTTTGTACAAATTATGGGTCAGGTTACCTAAATGAACAAGTTAGATAATTTTAAAGTCTGTTGTTGGTTCTCTTAGTTTTGTAATGATTGCAATTTGGCCCTTTAATGAATACATCATTCATTCAGTTGTCAGTGTGCTTTACATTCCATTGTGAGAAAGAATATAACAGGCTGTGTGAGAAAATGGATTTGAATTTGTATTTTCAAACATTTTAAATAGAAATGAAATAAGTAAAACATGACATATAATAAAAACATATGGCTACACATAAATATTGTTGAGGAAGGAATTAGATAGTCTGAATTGAATTGATGTAATCCATACAAGAACATTTTACAACGGATACTTGTCATTTCCATAAATCTTTTTTATTTAGAAGTCATATAATGTTGCATCAGAAATGCCTTATTCCTTCCTGTTAGTTTTTTGAAGAAATGTACTAGTCTATCCATAATGCTACATGTATTTTATGTATATATATATTTATTTATTCATTTATTTATTTAGAATATGCAATTTTTATTCATTCATTTCATTTTAGATTATTTTTTTTTTAGAATAAGAATTTAAAGTGTTAGTTAATTAAAAGATTCACTGCCTATGGACATGTGACACCCTTAGTAATCAAACTACAAACAAAAACAGCTTGTCATATAACTAGAATTTTTGTGAGATATCACTAAAAATGGCATTCAGATCTTGAATATGGATGAGCATCTATAATACTTTTTGCTGATGTGCAGTTAATTAGACTTCTAAACATAATCAAAATGAATAAGTTAATGAATGTATTACATTACTGTATGGATATATGACATCTTACTAAGCAGGCATTCATGTGTACTTGTGATCATCATAAAAGTCTTGATTTTCAGATATTGGGTGAGTCATGAAGCTGGAGTACATGGTGTGATTTTCTCGGTTGTAGATTATCTGCAGTACAATGACCAACCAGATGGTGAGTGATATTTCATTGGTCTTTATTCCCTTTCTTTCTTCCTTTTTCTCTCTTTATGTACTTTTCTTTTCCTTTTTTCTTGCTTTCTTAGAAGGAAGTTTCACTTTTCAATGCTCCATTGCTTAGTTCATTGATTGGCAAAAGAAAATTGGAAATTGATAATCAAACTTCCAGGTCACTTGTGATTTTCAGTACTTAGTTAATCTTTCCATTTAATGAAGTGATAACAGTTTTTTTTGTTTTTTTTTTACGATGGTTGATTATCTTTTTTATATGCTTTTTATTTGTAAGATTTCTTTTAACAGTTTTCTTTGCTGTGCATCTTACAGCTTACTAAGAGGGTTATTTGATTTCAGATGCAGCATTTTCTGACAGTGAGTCGCAGAGTGTTGTGGATCATGTCATCTGCACGAGATCCCTTGCCCCTGCTGCTCCCATGCCAGTTGTAGGCTTAGTGGCTAACACTACACATTCTCTATATGTGCTTCTAGCATCTGGGAAACTCATTCAAATAAGTGTTCCATCTGCCTTTGTTCCAAATATAACAGAGCCATGTAATGGTGATGTGGACCTGTCGGTATCACCTCTGAGGAAGGTAAGGACATTTTACAATATATCAAAGGTTACTGTGAATTCACTTTGGTGAGCAAACTATAAAATTTGCACATTATTAGAAGTCAAAATTTCATTACATGACCACATTTATACTTTTGGTCTGACAACAAAGTATGTAGCTTATATCAATTCAGTATTTTCTATTGTAGTCTACTTTTACTCTGGTTATTGGGATTCATTATAAAGATTTACATACCTTGATTATATTTCTTGTTCATATAGTAATTCTGAAAATGTATTGCAGATTTTATGGAAACAGTTTTGCATATTTTTGGATTTTACATATTTTGTAACATCATAAATGTTTTGTCACTTGGTAACTAATACCATTTTTCTTAACAGATTCATGTGCAACCATTTGAAGACCATATTCGTAGTACTTTGCACAGAGTATCTTCACAGCCACTTTTGACATCAGGATCTGTGTCAAAGGTCACTCCAAATGAATATATGAATCTTCTCAACCGGGTGATAGAAACCTTAAGAACCAATTACCTTCAGCCACAACTGACAGCTAAAGAAGACATACAAAGAAGGTAGAGATGGTGTTTAATTTAACATTTTCAGCTTTGCATAATAAAGGTGAAAGGTACTTTATTTGTTGTATACTCTTTTTTTTAACGAACATACTATTTTGTTTGTTAATTTACAGATCTGACATTCTAAGTGAACAAAAGCAACGACTTCAATCTGAGATTTCAAACCTACTGTCAAGGAAAAGACAGCTAACTGAAAAAGCTCATGAATTGGCCGAGAAGTATGAAGAGGCAAATGACAGACAGACCCAATTGGTTCAGAGGTAAATTGATGATTTATGATGACCCACAGTATATAGATTTTGATATTTAATCCCACAACTTATAACTTTTACCTGCTTGTCTGTTTAGAAGTAAATCAGGCCTGTGGTATTCATTTGAATAATCACACCTGATGTATCTGTTGAGTAACTTACTGCATAATTTCAGGCTAGAGAAAGTGCTGAATCAAGTAAGTCGAGGGCTGCCTGTGTTATCAGCTGGAGAGAAGAATATGCTGCAGGAGCTGGAGGCTATGCAGAAGCACACCATTATTTTTACTAACCAGCTGAGTGAAATACAAGCCAAGGATAAATGGCAGACAAGTCAGGTAATGTCAATATTGGTATTTACCGGGCGTTTGGAATAACTGAAGATTACTAACCTACACAAGAACAGTTTTAGATTCAGTCAAGAAGGGGTTCTGAGTCACTTAAGAATTTTTGACATTTTTAAAGATTCTAATATAAAGCTTGTCATTGAATTTAAAAGTATTTAGATCTCGCAAAATACCAATTGTATTGTAGAGGTGATATTTATAGCTGATGAAAATGTTTAGATTTTGGAAAAAATTTGTTGCCTTATTGAAGTAGAAGGATGTTGCATTTGATCACTAACCTTGATATACCCTCATTGATATGGTAATTGATATACTATCAAAATGTTATTTTCTTTGAAGACCTAGAGTATTCATCAAACTGTAACATAACTCTATGCATAATTCCTGTTGTAGAGGACCTTGTGTAGTGGAAACTGTACTGTTACTATATATGAATATTTAATTAGAAATGCATATAAGGAGGAAATATGTATGATGTTCACAAGGCAATGTAGATTGCATATGCAGGGCTGTGATGTGTTAGGACTATTTCTGGCAGAACTGTCAGGTATATAAGTAAATAGAAATATGTATATATTTTTAATTACTATAGTTCATTGCTCGGTACCTATTTGTAGTTTACATAAAAGTGGAAAAAATTAATATATTGTAAAATTTTAAAAGAAAATATGAAGATAGCATGGCAGAGTAAATGCATTGGATCAGACCATATCAGTGGAGTATGAGAAGAGGACTATTATGAACCATATCCATGTTGACAAATGTGGAAAAGGTATGAATGAGACTGGATATTTTCACAATACAAGAGATGTATTTGACCGGTTTTGATTACGCCTTCATCAGAAATACATATTTCTGATGAAGACGTAATCAAAACCGGTCAAATACATCTCTTGTATTATGAAGATATCCAGTCTCATTCATACCTTTTTGAGGACTATTATATTTATTTTATTTATTTATTTAATATTATTATTATTGTTGTTGTTGTTATCATTATCATTTTTTTTTTTTTTTTTCTTTTTCTCAAAACAAATATTGTGCCCCTTTGTTGCCAGGAGGCTTTAAGAAGTATTTTTTGGTCCCCATTTTGCTCAAGTGTTCATGCTTTTTGTACTTAGATTAATCATTATTACTTCATTGTTGTTACATTATTCTTCTGAATCTCAGTCTGCACTGAAGATTACAGGAATACTTTTCTGTAGTTGTGTCCATACTGATAGTTCTTTTTTTTTTTTTTTTTTTTTTTTTTTCGTTTTATTCTGTATCAGCCAACATAAGTTGAGATAGTTCTAAATTTATAATAAGAATTGCGAAAGTACAGTATTCATGTATATATCATGACATAATATGAATTCTTTCAGATGGAGAAACTACAGAGTACTGAGGCTGTTAAAGCCCATGCATCTCCCACTGTTTCAGAAAGTCAGTTGAAAGCTCTGAAACAGGCTCTCAGCAAAGAGTAAGTAAAAGGGGTCATGTCATTGTAGAACGTTGCTGTCAATTTTGTCAGAATTTTATGAAAATGGTAGAGGTAGAGGGGAGGGGAGTTAGTTATTTATTTTGATTTATGATAAATGATAAGAGAAAATTATTTAATATGATTGTATGATGTTGGTATATGTTAGATGTGGGTAAGAAATCTTTAAACCCATTGGACACAGATGGCATGATTACATGTTGTGTCCATTGTAGTTTTAGTTAACTGATTGTGTTTACACAAAGATGGTTCCACAAGTGCTTATTTACCAAGTAGTTAATTGTTTGTCCAATGTACCTCACATGTTTGCACTTTTCCTTGATTTCTGGAGATATTTTTTATATTGCATAACTATTGATATTGTTATTAGTATTTTCAGAACATTTTGATAACCAGTTTCAATAGCAGTAATAAGAATATTGATATTAAAAGCATCAGAAAACAATATCCGTAAATTCAAGGAATAGGGCAATGAGTTGTAGACATTTAGGCCCACTAATTAACTCCTTGGTGGCTGAGAACTTGTGGAGCCGTCTGTATGCAACAAAATTCACAAGATTCTACAGTGGACAGTAAATAACCCTGTGGCCATTGGGTTTACAAATTTGTTGCTAATTAAATGTTTATTTGAATTTACAGACATATTCATAGGTAGTGAAATTTTTGTGTATATAATTGATTTTTTTTTCACTTTTTCAGGAGTGAGAAACTGTCTACTTTGCTGCAGAGAGTCAATCAAGTGAAGCGTGATTTACAGTTATGATAAGACAAATTTATTAGTTATTTTTATCAAATGTGTAAAGTTCAAAATTATTATAACCCTTAAGAGCTTTGTGTAAATAATTTCCAAGATTATAGCTCCAGTGTCGACAGTTAAGCATCAGTGTCAAGACCTTTGTAAAAGTTTATATATATCACTATATTGTGTTTGGGCTTTGCTGCTGAGTCAGTCTTTCCCAGAAAAGGAATGTGAGTGTTTTATATTACAGGAAATGCTTGTGTTTTCCTTTGTTGAAATGGTTTTACATAGTTTTCCTGTGTGTGAAATGTAAGCATCACACTGTTCTTTGATTTACATTAAACTCTTTTTTTATATCATGTTGTTTCAGAGCTTGTTTTGATGTTGCCTTTTTCATATGTTGCTAGTATCCCTAGATGTCAGTAATAGTTGATCAGTTTAAGGAAATATTTTTATGGTGGTTAGATATGTTACTCAAAGTTCTTGTGAAAATGGTTGTTTTTTTGAACCAATAACTTGTATTTTGCATATTTTACTGTGATTTTATATTTACATTTTACATTTTATAAGATGTTGCTGACAAAATTGAAAGTACAAAGCATGATATAATATGTTTGCATGTTTACATGTTTACATTTGCATTTATATGGTAAAAAAGCAAACAAAAATATCTTATTTGTTAGGTTTGAAATTCACCAATAGAACCTCTTCAAGATTTTTTTTTTTTTCTAAATATACATGAAAGATTACCAGCACTTTATACTGATTGTCCTTTAACACCGTTAGATGTTCGCTGTATAATTTAACTAATGGAAAACCATTAAAGATATGCTAAAGGCTCTGTTGCAGTACTGCATGCCATCATCAGTAAACATAATTTTTTGTCCCAAGAATCGGCTTTAAGTAATTATTTTCAATGTAATTATGAAGGGAACCCCCTGAACCATACTGAACATCAGGGTGTATATGGAGTCAACTACTCTTTGTTTTTTCCCCCCAATCCCATACCTGTTGTTGTCGTGGGGGGGCTTAGGAGACAGAGACTGAGACCCAATGCAGGGATCTTCCCTGCCTAGGGCCTCAGCCCTCGATTCAACTAATTTTGCATGGCCTTTTCTTCCTCCAGCCCTCTGTTTCTATCCCTTCTCCAACCCCTTCTACTATATACTTCCTAAGGTGTAAGAGCCGAAAGGATGAAAGGCTGACTTTGTGCCAGTCCTGAACGGCCTGTAGGAACCATGGGCACGGCATTCCCCTAATGTCTAGCCCTTACCCCCTTAACCCATTAATGCCGGTATATTTTGAAGCCGAAAATAAAAGATTCCGGGCGGCTACAAAATCGGGGCAGAGCTGCCTCAGAATCTGTCTGCCTGCTGGCCGCCCCTGCTGCTTCGGAGCGCGGGCCCCGATACAGCGTCACACTGGTGGGACGCCCAGCAATGTTTATTTTTTTAGGTGTCTCATATGTTGGACACCCGTTGTTAGTGGGTTAAAGAGCACTGAGGGGGTGGACTGTTTATTTCCCAAACATAATCAAGGCTTCCCATGGCCAGTAATAAAGTAATACCCATATTAGAGGCAAATAGACTTGCCTCTTCATCAAATAGCCCCACCAATTCAGACTCTACCCGCTCCCCGACCTCAGGCTCTCCTTTGACCGCGACCCTGATTACTGAATCTACTACCCACTCCTCAATGCCTATGTTTACCCACCCAAGCTGAGACTCAATCTCCGGAAGACATTTCTACTCTCCCAACTTCCTCAACTTCACCTCTACCCCTACAACCTTCTTTATCAAACACCCCAACCTCCCTTATTACTACCTTACAGCCTTATTCTCCATCTCTCCGTAATACTACCCCCCTGAACAAGACTCCTTCTTCCACACGTCCCTGCCCTTCTACCACCACCATCCCTACAAATATCTTAAATATTTAAATATAAAAATTTAGCCCAGCTAAATGGGACTGATTTTTCGTGATCCCCCCTACAGCTCCTTACTCATGCAACACTCTCCTCTTTCAACAATGCCTCCAAAAACAAGTGGGCAGAGTCCCTTTCCATACCAGACGCGATCACTCCCGTCTCAGTACAGTCAGATCTGAAACTGAAGCTATAGCATTATCAAATCTAACTGATCACTCTGGTAACCCCATTCCTGCAGAACCTCATCCAACTCTTAATACTTGTACCGGAACTGTCTCTATCTCCCCGGCAAACTGCCCAGTCAATACCAAGAATTGGTCAGACTGTGGAGAAGACTTACTCGAATGCCTCAAAGACCAAGACATGAAATCAGTACATTGCTACACCATTCCTCCTAGAGGTCATCAAAAAAAAATTGCCAAAATTACTTCACTACACATGACCTTCCCGTTCGTATCTACATTGGTGGACAATCCATCCCTGTTCGACCATACCAACCTCCTCCCTGTCAATGTCAAAACTGTTGGCCAAACACTGCCGCTCCAAAGACTGATACCCCCTATGTGCCCAACCCAGTCATAACTGATCAAACTGCTCTGCACAAACATGTACATGTGCTAACTGCGGCAGCCCCCATAATGTACTTATAGAGGCTGTCCCACTTACAAGTTTGAGTCTGAGGTAGCAGCTTTCTGATACAAAGATGGTCTCACTCTGTGTGAAGCCAGACAGGAAGCACGCTGACAAGGTTTCTCTTATACTCCTTACTCTAGTAATGTTGCTCGCTCTACCCCTCCCCCTCCACCTCAAGATGTTCCTACACCCTCCCCTATACCTACTTACTTCCCCACTTCCACTTCAACATTCTACCTCCCCCAGTGAAATTCTTTTGCTACCCTAAACCCAGACACTCCAATCTCAACTACAGCCCCAACACCATCCCCTCTCCCTCCCCGCACTACCCAAAGCAGACAGACTAAACGCTCCACCCCTTCTTCCCCTACTGCACACTCACCTTCACCTACCTTTACCTTCATTCCTCAGACACCAGTCTCCTCTTCCCCCCCTCATAAGAGAACCTTTGTCTCACAAAACTCTCCAACCAACTCCACTGCAGAAACAATGGAATATATCCAAAACTATATGCTTGAGAAACACAACTCCACACCTCATGCTCCCTCCATACTCGAAGTGACTGCCGATATCCATCTCCCTCCTGCTCATATTCCCCCTACACCCCTCCCTACTCCCTCTCAACACAACCTAACCCCTCAATACAGCCTACTACTGATATCCATCCTCCTGATACTAGTGATATCAATCTTCCTCCTACTCTCTCCCAACACAACCCATCCCCCTCAACTCCAACTACTGCCGATATCCATCCTCCGGACACCCATCCTCCTCCTACTCATACTCCCCCTACACTTGCTCATACTCCCTCCCAACACAACTATACATACATTCTCCCTCCCTCCATCCCCTCCATCATTTCCACTTCCACCTGGATACACACGTGAAACACTTAGGTAATTCCCTTACCTAAGCTGACCATAGCCTATTCACACAACTTCTTTAACCATCTTTAACCCTACAAGATCACTCTTGATAGTTGACGCATAGCAACTATCACCCTTCACCCCTCCTCTAATATACTTTCCTATAGTGCTATATGATACTTCACCCCTCCTTTAATATACGTTCCTAAAGTGCTATATGACCTTAGATACGCATGTCCATGTTTATGGGAGTCTGAAATAACTATGATAACTGAATATTGAGCAAGCAAAGGTAAAGGTAAAGATTTGATGTGCACACTATCTAAAAATATTTATTCCATAATTAGACTTCATCTTTGATGACTGAAAGGTTATTCTGCTTTGTGCAGTATGCTGTACTTTAATATAGTATAGTGCTCATAGAATGAGCACTATACTATTCAATTACTTTTGCAGTATTTTCTTCTTTCCCTTTCTGTTTCTTTTTCTTCTCCAACCCTTTTTTCTATCCACTTCCTAAGGTGAGAGCTGTGTTGAAGCAATGAAAGGCTGACTCTTTGACAAGTCATGCATGGCCTTGGGCAAGATATTCCCACTGAGTTGTCTTGCCCTTACCCCTCAAGGGACCCCTTAGGGAGGACTTTTTCCTCCTCTTGCACCATCCTCTACTTCTCCTCCAGCCCCACATTCTTTATCAACCCTCTCCCTTATTACTACTATGCTGCCTTTATGTCCACCTCTACTCTCTCAACACTACTCTGTATTCCACACATTCCCACTCGTCTATTATCCCCACTTCTACAAACCTTTTGAATACACTATTTAGCCCAGCTAAATGGGATAAATTTTTAGTGATCCCTTCTACAGCACTTTACTCTGACAGCACTCTCCCTTCTAGCAATGCCTCCAAAAACAAGTAGGCAGTGTATTCTTCTGCAGCCACCCTGACCATTCCTGCCTTGTCACAGTTATATCCAAATTCCTTCTGTGAATGATGTCACTGGCAAACCCATTCCTGCTCAGTCTCATTACTCCCACATTACTTGTACCAGAACTATTTCCATCTCCCTGACAAACTGCCTTGTCTACAACAAAGATTGGTCAGATTGTGGAGAAGACCTACTTGCATGCCTCATGATCTATAACGCTGTATCAGTACAGTGCTACATCATTCCTCTTTGGTGCTGCTATAAACCCTCCACAAATATTGCCAAGATTACTTCCATAGACATGGCCTCCCCCATAATGGTTATTTTGGCAGAGTCCCTCCGTATCTTGCCATATCAAACTCCTTCCTATCAATGTCAAAAATGTTTGGTGTCCAGGCCACCCCACTAAACACTGCACTTCCACAGCCCGATGCCCACTGTGTGCCCAACCTGGTCATGATCGATCAAACTGCACTGCACAGTCATACACATATGCCAATTGTGGTGGCTCAAATGATGTATTTTATAGGAGCTGTCTTACCTACAAGTTTGGGTATTAGGTGGCAATTCTCATATTCAATTTTAGCCTCACTTTATGTGAGGCCAGACAGAAAGCATGCAGACAAGGTTTTTCTATTACTCCCATACTCCAGTGCTGACCTATTCCACCTCTCCCCCTCCCTCCCAAGATGTTTTTACATCTCCCACAGTATCTCTTCCTTGTCCCACTTATAGTCTCTCCCTCTCCCATTCAAATTCTTTTACCATTCTAAATCCAGCCATCACTATCTCCACCACTATTTCAGACATTCCGGTCTATACTTCCTAGTACTTACAACTAAACCTTCCATCCCATCTTCTACCATATCCTCTCCCTCCTCCCCTTAAACGCCTGTCCTCTCTTCTCCCTCTCATAAGGAAACTTGTTTCTCAGACCTCTCCAGTCAACTCCATTTCAGAAACTCAAAGACATTCAGAACTCTCTAATCACAACCCAAGATAACATGCCTACACCTCATCCATCCTCCAATCACTGCTTCCATTCCCTTTATGCTCCATCACTCTACTCATGTTCCCCTACACCCCTTCCTCCCACTCCCACCCAGCACATTCCATTCCCCATGCTTCAGCTGCATTTATCCCCCCCTTCCTTCCCCAGTGTCAATTCTTCATCCCCCTGGATACACAAGTGACCCTTTGTCATAACCACCCCTTTGCCTGGTTTCTCTACCTCCTGACATTTTTCCTGAAACTGATAAAATTGCCCTTAAACCTCTTTTCCTTTTGCTAATTGCTACCTTACCCTATGGACATATTTGCAGAATCCCACACTTCTTCCCTTAACAACTTTGATCTACTCACCGTTGTTAATTTCTATCTTCCTGAACTTCTCTACAACTTCTGACATGTAGCACAATTAATCATCGAATAACCCCCATCTTTATCTTTTTCATTTTACACCTTTCTTTAGTGTTATATGACCTTTGATGTCTAGCACATTTATTCTGCCTTTTAACCATTAACCATTAAATTTCAGTTTAAATAGCAATCAATTATCAAAAGCAAATAATGATATTTGTTTGCTGTTCCACACAATGAAGCACTGTACAAAATCAAAACCTTTTTTAAAGTATGTTTTCTTTGGAAATATATTTTGACAGTTACATATGCTTAATTCAATACTCTGTCTAATGATATACTAAAATAGTAAAGATGCCCCTTTCAAAATATATACTTTTTATACTGCTGTAATTAACAATGTATCAACAGCAATCTTTCCATTTAAAGGAAAATCTTAACACATGATGGATTCTGAAACAGTAAAATATCTAGCAGCTAATGGTGGGTTATATTGTCAATGAACATTCAGAAATTTCATAAAACAAAGGACTTTTGGTAATACTTCTCTCACAGTATATTTAAAATAAATATTAGAATCAGACCAGGATAGGTGAATTCAAAAGCAAAATACAACTGACCTGTTGGATTTATTCAATATATATGTAGCTTGAATATTTCAGAGAAGTTTTTAAATATAAAATCAGGTGTTTACAAGAAAACGGCTGACAATAAAGTAGCTTTCAGACTTTACATTTCTTTTGCAGCAGAAATATTTCCAGATCAAAGTCTGATTAATACTTTGAGAAGATTCACTAACTTATAATCCCCTATAGAGGCATTTTATCAAAATGTATATTTACCAGAAGCCCTTATCATAAATTTAGGAGCTATATATTTCCTGATAGCTGTTGTTTAGGACCTTGGTATTCTTTCATGTTTTCCTACAAGGAAGGTAATTTTCTCAGTATTTTTTTAAAGGTTGGCTTCAAAGTAGTAATCACATCAAGACAAGTGAGGACTTTGGCCTGAAGTTACTTTCTAAACCCTATGGTGATGGGGACTGATTTCTTTGTGATGTAAAATTTTGCAAGTCTAGACTTTGTGGCTGGGCCTAAGCTGTATACAGCAGGCCTACCTGCTGTGAGTCATGAAGCATTTACACAACATCATAGGCTGTTACATCATGAAGGTCATAGCCACCATTGTCACCAAGGGGTTAAATAACCATTTTTACTAATCTTTGTGATCAGCAGGGAATGTATAGTACAATATCTAATTTTTAACTCTATTTAGGTCCATCATTTAATTGTACCATTTCTTTATGCCATTGGGAAAAGGTACATTACATTTTATATTATCAAAAAATGTACTCCTTCATGTGAATGTTTAGTTTTAAAGTTCCATGAAAGTATCAGTGAAATTATATGAAGTATGAAATATTTATGTTATCCTACCTGTTAGGTGACAACGACATTAAAAAACAATAATTTTTTTTTAATATTCCATAAATCTGGATGAAAAGGTATGTAAATAAACAATATCATTTTGTGATGCCTTTAATGACAATGATTTTCATCCTCACAAAATGCATAAACTATACAGTTAATGTGGGATAAGTGTTATCATGAGTTGATAAAGTGTATGATTTTCAATAATATCTTGGAAAAACTAGATTAAAAAAAAAACTTCTAATGTAGAGTAAATATTCTTTAATAAAATGAATAATTCATTTTTTGATGTAAACATTTGTAAATAAAAAGAATCAATGGAAAGAAATTTCATCCTCTAATGCTACATACATCATACAGGTATAGAGGATAAGTGTTATCATGAGTTGAAAAACAAAAAAGCAGACCTAAAAGACATCTCTTTTTAGTTCAAATCTTCACAAAGCTATCTACATGCCCACACCAAAAAGAACTAATACAGGATACAATGTAAAATTTATTCAGTATGCAATGGTAAGTAAGAGTTGCTTTTTTCTCAGTGCTACTGTAAAATCAATCTAGGTTATTAATTTTCAGCAAAATCTGTAAATTCTAAAAAAATATAGAAAAAAATATACTGAAAAGAAATGCAAAAGATGATATCACATTTTACACTACATAATAAAATATATTTTTGCTATTTAACAATTAATGGCAATTTAATTTTATACAATACATATAAAAATATTAAAATTCACTGTTGCAAATATTTGGATGCAGTTTCATCACTTGAATTCATCTAATTTCTGTCATATTTGCATTACTCACATTTTAACAAATCTCAAATACTGCCAAAAGGGACACATTAAACACAGGACCCTATTTCATATGACCTTATCTGATTTCTGTCAGTCATGCTCACATAATTAAACATTTTCTTCACAAGTCCGCAAAATTGTCTACAGGCGCTCCTTAAACCAAAGGACCCCAGAAAAGCTTGCCAGGTTTGTGTTCTTTCTCGGACAGGAAGAAATTTCGTCCCAATTTTATAAACTCCTTCTTGCTGAGCTTCCCATCCTTATTAAGGTCAATAGAAGCAAAGGATTCTTCAGCAGCCTGGAAAAAAGTGAAAAAAATCAATATACTGTAACTGTGCTGATTGAAATGTCATGTCGAATACATTACTCACTGGCCACCCATATATGTTCTGACCACTGTTGTTTTTAGTTGTGCAGATATGGCTCTACAACTGATAAGTCACTGAGGACTATATGACCGTATCTGATTTTGCCAATCCTTGAATTAATATTACTTTCATATGGTATTAATATCATTAGTGTTATAATTATTATTACCATTATGATTAGTTTAATGTTATCAATATCGAGATTGAAGGAAAAGGATAAACAAGGAACATAGATGGGACTAGTAATGGATTCATTGGTGACTAAGTACATGCTAACCTGCTAATTAAAAAAAATAAACCCCTTACTGAACGCCCCCACCCCTATGAAAACATTACGTTCTCCCAATATATCGAATTATCATCATGAAATCCTCAGAAACGATGGTTACCGGACCAACCGGAAGCCCAACTTTGCGATTCATTACTTTCTATACTAACATACAACACGGGCATTTCCGGTGTAGCATGTTTTCATAATATGTATACAAGTACATCAGAACATATTTTCTGTAACAAAATTAACTACAAGCACAGGACATCTGGCTTGCATGTAATGTAATCCCAGGACAATGGGTAAAAATATTGTTAATCTTAATCTTATGTGTACTGAATATCTTGAAGTCGACATCGCATATCAAAAAAGTAATCAATACGATGGCTTACAAATTTTGAATACTTCACGGAATAAAATGTTTATACTTGACTTTTTATAATAAAATACAAACACAGTTAATAAACAGTGAACTGGATGTGCTCTACTCTATTTCCAAAGAGAATCATGCAATAATTCTTTCGTGAACTCTGTAAATAAAAATAGAAAACTCAAAAGAAATTATACAAACACTAAAACATTTCCAATCTACTTACTTGTTCTGATAATCCTAAGCATGAATAAAAGACTTTGAATTCTTCAATGGAGATTTCCCCGCTTCCATCACGGTCTACGGCCTGTAAAAGAGAGCATAAAAAATATACTACACTTAACAAACGTTTTTAATGTAAAACATATATATAATATTTTCATGTTAAAGGTACTATAAGAATTATTATAAAAAGCCTTACGCTAAAGAAATAGGGCAGAGGGCTAGCAACTCTCTTTCTCAGTGACTTCGTGTTGACAACATGTTCCATTTGCGCCAGGAACTGCTCTTGTCCGATGAAGACGTACGGGTCTCCTGAGGCACCCCACTCTTCTTCCCAAACGTGCTGTCCAGGGAAACCACATATGAGTGCTGTTTTAGTTTTTAAAAGTCATTCATAAATTTGATGGAAAATGCTTTTATTTAAAGATAATTCCATGAAACAGAGCTCACCATGATGAATTTTGCATATCATACACCTATTTGTTTCATCATAATGGGAATATACATACGATTGCTGTACTTCAATCATTGTTTTTTTAATTACAATCTGTCGAAATAAATCTCACCCGTAATGCATCTGTGAATTTGTTAATTTCTTTAGGTGACAGGTGTCCAAGCTCGGTGAACCTAGCAATGAGGACTTCGAAGTCATCCCAAGACACAACGCCGTCCTTGTTGAGGTCAATCACCTGATGATGTGTGCGCATTTTCTGTCTCCAGAATGCTGTCTGGCCCTGTAAAAGTAGTCCACATTAATCATCAGTGTATATTAGTGTCATCATGTTTATATTGAGATAAAGGGAAAGGTATAGGCTATATAAGGATATCGTAATATCTTGAATGTTCATCATTATTCCGTAAGCAATGCATAAACCAAAAGAATGTTTTATCTCGATTCCATCCGATGCCATCTCTACAATCAGTTGCATTTGCACCATCCGCTAAGAACAATCAGATGTAATACCTCGGCGATTTCCAACTTCCAATTACTCAGAGGTAATCTTAACTGGCTTTTATGAAACATGGTTTACTTTTCAATGCAATTCTTCGAAAAATTTATTTACTCTATAAGGAAAACAATAAAACTGCCCCAATTAATGATTAAGAGAGGCGCCCACCAGAATGCTTCGGCCTTAGTTCTGACTAAAGTTGATCGACAGAAAAACGAGTTGATCACAAAAAAACAGTTCTCATAAAAATAATTTCAATACTTGAAATCTGATACTGGACGCAGATACGTCAGATATGCGATATCAACAGCAAATAGTCTAATGAAAAAACAGCGAAACGTTCTTTGCTACAGTACATAATACCAATTGCGAAAGAAAAAATCGATTACTCTAAAAGAAAAGAGGCACATGTCATGATAATTCCAAATGTATGCATGTGTGTGCAAATCCATCCCTCGTTTTACATTCCACTAAAGCTACTAAACTTTAGCAATACTTGCTAAACGACAAATTTGGAGCAATACTTTACAACAGCCAGTCAGGATTTGATGCTATTTATAACCGCATGTAAGTAGGATAGTGCATAAGTTCTATTATCATCACCACTGATTTGATAAAAAATGCACTGACTAGTTCCTACTAATATAGACAGTTTTGAAAGCTGCATGAGTTTGTGCTTTTTCTAACCTTGTTACAAAACAGGAAGAACATTTAAAAAGACGCCGTTTTGGAATGCCAAATAATTAACAATATACTCAACCATACAATACAAAAGGAAAAAATATATTAATGTCTGTAACCAGTCCTTCAGCATGCTTTAACATTTTTATGCATCGACTTGACTGGGAACTCAATCTTTCCTAAGATGTGTAAAAATAAACAACACTTTCAGGCCACTTACTTTCGTGTTAAGGATGTTTACATTCTACAGATGTAAATAAACAGACTATAAACAGACATCTTTCAGCAAAGCCAAAAATTCAGCCCTTTCACTTAACTAATTTGGTTTGATGGGATTGTTTTATATACTTGTCTACGTTACATTACATTTATATTACATTTATATATGTGTGTGTGTGTGTGTTTGTGTGTATGTGCGTATGTGTATATGTGTATATATATGTATATATATGTATGTGTGTATGAATATATATATATATATATATATATATATATATATATATATATATATATATATATATATATATATATATATATATATATATATATATATATATACATATATATATATATATACATATATATATATATATACATATATACATATATATACATACATATATATATACATAATATATATATATATATATATATATATATATAATATATATATATATATATATATATATGTGTGTGTGTGTGTGTGTGTGTGTGTGTGTGTGTGTGTGTGTGTGTGTATGTGCGTGTGTGTGTACATACATATATATACATGTATATACATACATACATACCTACATATATATATATATATATATATATATATATATATATATATACATACATAAATATATATACATATACATATATAAATATAAATAAATAAATATATATATATATATACATACATATATATATATATATATATATATATATATATATATATATATATATATATATATATATATATATATATATATGCACATACACGCTCACAAATATATATTTATACACACACACATGCACTGTATGCATAGATGATATAGTGGAATGTGCAATTTACTCCTTTATTTGATGATAATAACACGATTTTTTGTCTGTCATCAGATTTTAAGAATACCCTTTAACAAAAGTGACACGCGATTCAAACATCTAATTCTCATTTCTAAGGAATATGCAATTAGTAGGAATAAATAAACATCGTAGCAACACCCCTATAACCTGTTTAGTCGTGCGATCAAAACACGTCTTTTATATTTCGGATACAGGGCAGTCCATGGCCGGAAATGGGACTACTGAATGTCGAAGAAATACGTACTCACATCATGTGCTGGTTTCATGGAGTTGCCAATTCATATTTTTCGTATTTGCTATTTTCAGTATCCTCATTTGTTAATTCTAACTAATCGGATGTATGAGTATTTGAATCTTCATTACGTCGCATGGGAAGTTATATAGGTGTCCAAAAAATGAATAAGAAAGAATATTTGGCAACTCTTTGTGGATATCTGAGGCGAAGAGGTTCCAAGACAAGGAATTTTTCTTTAGTTGTTAACAAGTAAGTAAAAAGTGGTACTGTTTTCTGTTTGGTTAGTTTTTGGGCGAGTTTACCAATTGCTAAATGGCTGGTAATTAAGGTGGTAGGTGCCAAGGAGGTATGTCTTGCATTTAGAGCGTCATAAAGGCTTATTCAATTGGCTCAACAGAGACGTTGCATGCAGAAGTATTAGGTTACTGGCAGGGTACTTTCGTATGGCGTGTCACCGCTATTATACATATTTACATGAAGACGAAACACATTCATATTCATTAACAAAGGCATGTGTGAACTGGCTCAAGCATGTCAAAATGAACAGCGTACATATCGAAAATATTTTTTTCTCCGATATTATAAAAAAAGTCAAGTAATAAAAATGGTGATATAGGTAATGTCATAATATAGGAATTTATCTACAACAGAGACCCATGCAAAATCAAAAAACTATATCCAATAATTTACTATAGTTCACAGAAAAATAAACACGCCAGTAATATCAACATCAATTCCGATACACCCACCTTTTCCCCTATCCTCATAAATGAGAAATTCACAATGCGCAAACTCCTTATACAGTCTCATCCCCTCGCCAACCCTACAGCCAGAGGGGGTGGCCTTTTCCGTGGAACGATCCCCCATAAAAGAGCTTAAGCCTGACAGAATTCCCTCCCACAACCGCGCCCGTCGTCTCCACGCTGCCCGGCTCCATGCGGTTTCGAAGACGTTACACTCACGCCCGTATCTAGGGGGTCTTTAAATCCCATCCTATTCTCTTGCAATGGCTATATAATAAAAATTGATGTTGACAACACAGCACACACACAGACATATCTACGCATATACCCATTTTTGGAAATAGACTTAAAATTTTAACTAATTGCTAATTAAACAGCAAAAGTGTGAAGTGGCTTCTATATGAATACAAGATAATGGTACGTTTCTCAACTGTACTGTACATTATCATACATTCATACCCCCCCCCCCCCCTCTCCCCGTCTCCATTTCCTCGATAAGGCCTGTGCACTCAGCACTACTAAAGAATATCCAGCAAGCATACGTGTATATTCCTTCACACTCAGTAGAGTTTGCAAGCGAAGCCGGATCACTTGTTCAAAGTCGCAGATAACTATTCATATATACATTTTTTTCGCTTGCGGGTGGTGCAGCTTCTGGTCAGGTGGCCTGTCTGCTCTCAGAGGATGTAGCTTGTTGGTTGGCTTATCGTCGTTATATTTCTGCGAACGTAAATATTTGCTCGCTCCTGGATACTTTCGATAAAATGCAAGCCTCATATTTGTTTGCAGTGCGAAAGAAATAAAAGAGATTGTATAATATTAGATAAACAAACAAACAAAATAGAAGGACGAGAAACAAAATCATAAGACCAGTGTAAATGTTTAGTTACTACCAATCTAGTATTATGAAGATGACGTAATGGAGAGTGATCAGACTATCTATCCCTTCACTATCTTAGTTTTTGGGCTTTTTACTTGTCTTTCTGCAACCGCGAATCACTATTTATCGCTTGTTACTATTCAGACTATAGTATTAAAATGAGGAAAGTAATAATGATTAACAACTTTAACAATAACCATAACAACGACAATAAGTAATGCATATGCTTCTAACCATACCAACAATATTGAAAAAATCTTGAAACCAACACAATCAAAAGTGCTAACAACAGAAACAATAACAATGGCAATGAAAGTAATACAAGCGCGACAATCGCAACATGTAGGCCTAACCGAAGTCTAGTACTAAAATCTAGACTTCGGTACTACGAGGTATGGGCTCAGGTATGGTGCACGTGACGACCAGTAAGTTACCCATGGCGGACGAAGGGGCCCTGGGCTGGGTAGGGGCGGGGTCACCTTGGCTACGAGAGGGACAGGAATCAGGAACACGAAATATGGTGGCGTAGGAGGGGCGCAGGAGAGGGATACACGCAAGCACGAGGCGGCAGGAGATTATCTGCGGCTTGGCCTTCAACACGCCTTTTGGCACGTCCCGCTGCCCCGTCTTGCGAGCGCTGGTTGTTGTTTTTTTTACTTTTACATTTGTTCAAGTATGTCTGGGCGTTAGATATTTTTTTATTTGGTTTTTGTTTTGTTGGTCGGTGTTTGAACAATATGCGAAGCGAAGAAAGACCGCATACAAAAAACTAGTTTCCTTTATGTTACTGCAAAACGACCAGACATTAGTTCTCGCAAAAAAGAAGGGAAAAAAACAACAATACTCCTTCTCGTTCATAATAGCTAAACGTCCGCCAAAATCACGTTGCAGGGATAGAGTGTCGATCGGATATCTGCGCCCACTTGCACCCAACTCGTTTTTATCCTACTCGCTTCCAGCAGAACGGGAGAAGGGAGAAGGGAGCAGGCCATTTAAGAAGTGAAGGGATAACGGGATATGGTCGCTTCGTCTTAGCCACTCCTAC
>NW_020870602.1:512536-522536 GCF_003789085.1 Penaeus vannamei
ATCTTCTGAAAAAATATTATATTCAATAGAGATATATCGTCAATATAATTAAACTCTTCCGGTTAAAATTACTGTAACTGCAACTGGCAAATCGTCAACTGGATACTCCAAGGTGAAATAATCTATTTGAAGTGAACTGCGAAAGGCTCGAAAAGTAAATGAGTCCGCCTTATAATGTTTACAATCAGACCACGCTCGCTAAACATAACCTATCAAAGGGGAAGAACGCAGTGAAAACCACCACTGAAAACCACGCAGTTCAGATTAAACATAGGCGGCGAGTTGGGAACAAGAGGACCGTATAAACAAAACAAAAAATAACCAAATAGAAGAGAGGAGTGAGACGGGAGAGGAGGAAAACACAACCAGAAAATGTACATGGAGGCGGTCAAGCACATTATCCCCCGCGCGGTGACGTAGTAAACACTGGGTGTGCCTTTCCCTCAGGTTAGGTGTATACGTGATGCTGCTATGATCCCGCTGCCCTGTTGATGACCTTCCTCAGCGTGAAAGCGACCAGCTGCCTGATGATGCTGTGTGGTAAGTTCTCTGGCTCTTGGATTTATGGTGGCATTTGATGGCGTTGCTGTATTTTATATGCGTTTGCAATGACATTTGCACGCGCTGTGAGAAAAGATTTTGTGTGGTTCATCAATATAGTTGTATCATGCTGTGAAAAGGATAAGTTGCGTATACATATATCTGTTTTTTGATAATTTTCCGAAGGAGTTGAAAGAAGCCACTCCTACCTCAACAGCAAGTGTGTTTTTAATGATTTTCATCAGGGCTGACACTGCGTTTTCTGTTAATCACACAAATATCGCTTGCTTCTGACTGAAAGCATTCTGAAGTGCACGCAGACGAAATTAATCGCGCAAATAGACACATATATATCCAGACCCATACTTGAACGCCCCTCCCCATACTGACCCACACCCACGTGGATAGCAAACTCCTTCCTTCATGGATTTGTTCTTATCAAGGCGTTGGGATCCCCAAGAACTCTTCTGACACAAGAATGTGACTAAAGATCTTAACAAGAGATGAATTCGACCAGCTTCCTTTACATCTTCGTCAAAAATTCATGTATTTCTCACGAAGATATAATGGAAACGGACAAATGCAACTCTTGTACAGTGAAGATATTCATTCTCATTAAAATCTTTTCTACGTTTGTCGTAATGAAAATTACTCAACTTATTACGTCACATGGTAGGGGACGAAAGGTGCAGAGTGTAAATAAAACTAAAGAATAAATCTACGAAGCCATGTACCTTGCGTAATGAGAACTATGGTAAAAAAATGACCAGAAAAAATCAAATAATGAAATGCTCAGTAAACAAATACAGTAAAACTAATAAATATATTCGTAGATAGAGGCACTCAATAGATCACTGATATGATACTTTGTAAATATAAAACTTTAGAGACAAATTGCTCTATCCTGACAACGTAAAGCGTTTAAATTATGAACGCTAGCATACAAAGAAAGTAAATAATAATCTTATACAGTAAAATAAAATACATGGCTAAGTAAGCATCATGTCTGTAAAGTTAAAGCTAAAAATATAACAATAAGGAAAAATGAAGTAAATCAGTGCGTCTCTTCGTCAAACAGGCAGAAGAATGCGAGACAAAATAAATCAATTAATATAGTTCCTATGGCGTATCGGGAGAATAACTTTCACGTAACCACAAGTAAAGGCAAATCCAGAATATTAAATGCAATGCAATATAAATATAATGCATTATATATTACACAAATGTTGGAAACAATACCCTTCATCTACAGCCTAAATATAACGTATACACTGGGCAATATATAGACTGCAAGTGAGTTAAACTACACACAGCAAACAAAAACATTTATAAAATAACTGTACTCCGTGCTTCGTCAGATTATATGCACGCCGTAAACAAATATATCTATAAAATAACTGTACTCGGGGTGCTTCGTGAGGTTAAATACACAGAGTAAAAGATATATATATATATTTATAAAATGACTGTTCTGCGTCTTTGGTGAGGTTAAATACACTACAACCAAATACATTTATAAAACAACTACTCGGTGCTTGGTGAGGTTAACCATTCTCCCGCTCGGCATGGTGACGTGCTTAGACTATCCAAGGGTTTACTTTTGCCGTGTACCTCCAGATCTTTACTTTCGCCATGTGCCTTTATAGCATATCCAGTATTTTCTAGAAAGTGCTGGTTATAGCATCATGAAAACGTAAATAAAAGGTGTGTTTCTTTATGCTATGACATTTGGTTCATTGTAGGCCTCATAAGAACGTAATGGCATTTGGTTCATTGGTTGTCGGTTGGATAATTCTTTAAAGAGAAACTTCACTTGATTTTTTTAAAAACCCGTATAATATTTTTATGATGAAGATGGCGGAGGTGCAAAAGAAAAGGAAAAATAGGAAGAAAACAAGACCGATGTGCATTTGTTTCTTGGTGGCAGATCTCCATAAATTATTTGCGTCACTCGGGTTTGTGGTTTAGGTCATAATCACCATCGTTCATATTCTAATACTTATTCCTATTATCACTATATTAATAATAATTAGTCATTATCAATAGCAATAGCAATCATTATCATTATTAGTATCATTATTACCATTAGCATTATTATAATTACTGTTGTAGGTACATTATTATTATTATGATCATTATCATTACTTATTAGCATTAATATCACTATTATTACTATCATTATCATCATTACTATTAATATTACTTGTAATATCAACACTATTTATTACTATTGTCATGATGATTGGTACTATTATCATCATTACTATCGTCATGAACAATATAATCAATATATTACTATTCCTAATATAATCAATATCATTTTTAATATCAATCATTATCATTATCAATCATTATTATCATGTGATCATTATTTATCATTGTGACATTTTATCATTTCATTGTGATCATTATTATCATTATCATTGTGACATTATTATCATTATCATTGTGATTATTATCATTATCATTGTGGCAATTATTATCATTATCATTGTCATCATTATTATCACTATCACCCTTATTGCAGAGATCGACCAAATACTTTTTTTTATTTATCTTACATCGATTTTGAAGTTGAAGATGGCGGAAAAGCTAAAAGAAAAAAACAAGAAAAAAGAAAAAAAAACATGAAAGTTTACATAACAAAATAAAACGAGAAGCTTGGCGTTTGTTCCAACTTCCTGAAGGGGAATTGTTGTCAAGATGTCTCATGAAATGAATTTAATCGCCATCGAGAGAAAGATGTGCAGATGACAATACTTGTATGTGTCTGAACCTTATCATTATTATTCTTCAGTTCCGAAAAGATAAGATTAATAGCAGGTAAGGCACTACCAGTTAGTTTAGGTTAGGCCTATCGCTCGATTACTCTTTCTTATCGAACCAATTGGTGAAAATTACATTGGAAGTTAGATATAGATGTACCAGAACAAGTAATATGTCTAGGGTCAGTGCTTCTCAACTGGAGGTATGCTGAGAATTTTCAGGGTGATTTTCCTACCAATCTTAACGCTGGATTCAATAAGATGGATAATTGCATATGTCAAAAAGCTTTGATTAATGTGAACAGACACATAATAAGATCCAACTGCTTGTCATGTAACACCGTGATACACCCTGAGTCCTGTTCTGGGGTACTTGTATTTTCAGACACATTAAATCCCCGAGAACCTTTCCTGGAGATAGCAACAAAATGTCAAGGAATCCTGTCTTTTCTAAAATTCAGTGAAAGAAAAAAATCACAAAATCTAGAAACATTGACAGATAAAACAATACTAAAACACTATACGAAACTAAGCAAAATAACCGGGGGAATAAACAAATAAAACAACGAAAAACGCAAAATAAAACCAAAGAAATAAAACAAATAATAACAAGAGGACACAAAAAATTTGTGAACATATTAATATAAACAAACGAAAAACAAATAAGGAAGCATAACAAAGCAAACAAAACTAAAGAAACAACCGCCAACTCACCCTCGTGGCCCGCTTCCCCTTCCCGGACTCGCGGTCGGAGTCGGACGAATCGGAGTCGGACTCTTGGTGTTTGCGCACGCTGGCCCGCTTGCTGTAGTGACGCACGTGGCCCACCTGCGACTGGACAGGGAGTTGCATTTTAGTTATGATAATCTGGTTTTGGCTGGAATAAAGCTTGTGTTTGTGTTTGGATGTGTATTTGTATTGTGTGCGTGTCTGTATCTGCATCTTCCAAGGCGTTGTATGTACTGTACGGATTATATCATGTATATTCATTTGCATATGTCAGCTCACAAGACCTTCGTCTACCCTGGGAATACAATCTAGAGTGATGGCACGATTACGGTCTCGCACAAACTGAAGGATTTCTCATAAGCGCAACTCACCTGAGCAGTAGGAGCATAGTATAGTTTTCCTCTGGCTTCATCTTCTGCAACCTGGAAAAAGAAAACAAAATATGAAAAATTACTCACCAAACTTCCTCATACCCCGATAGCATCTAACCTACTTCGCATGGGAGTCTACGTGCATTCAGCCACACTAACTGCATACATTTATCTTCTTTTCTGGGGCATGCTGTATTTCTTCATCCTCTCCATACCCTCATTTCTTTCCTTTGTCCTGCTAAGTTATTTGAAGGGAGGGTGCTTAATGATAGTCTGTGTTTAGAGTTCCGATGAGATATATGGCGCAAGTTTAAGCTTTGTTATGTCTACATATTCATTTGAGAAAGCTACACTTAGTGCTCTAGTGACATGTACTACCTAGTTTGTAATACGAGAAAACCACACTGATATAAAATTTGGCTACGAGTGACTCACTCTGCCTGACTACAGCTTTTAGAAGGCACGTTGTGCAGCGCTGTTCGGGGTCTGGTGAACAGCATAGAATATGTGAGAGGTCCACTGTTTAGGGTGGAGTAGAAAAAATCAGACTTATCAGTATGGTGTATTAGGGGGAAATGTTGCGTGCATTAGAGAGTGAGACGCCCTGCAACTTTGATTTAGTCATGTTATATTAATATATAAACAGCAAATGTAATGTAAAAGCTCAACGGAACATACTGAAATATATTACACAATTTGGCATATCATTGTGGTGCACACAAGAGATATCAGACAGCTAGACTATTGTGGAGGAAATCGTAAAGTTTATGCAAATAGTAGCACCGTTAATGAACAATATTAATATTCACTCACCCATAATCAAAAACAAAACACACAGTAGAGAGAGAGAGAGAGAGAGAGAGAGAGAGAGAGAGAGAGAGAGAGAGAGAGAGAGAGAGAGAGAGAGAGAGAGAGAGAGAACGGAAAACATTGCATTAGCGGAAAAAGGGAAAGCAAGGTAAAGATATACCATCTCCCTCTACGCTATAAAACAAAAATATAACTAAAAGCATCCGTAGATGAAGGACCTCCTCGCGAACTCCCACCAGCCCTGGAGTTGATAAGACCCGATAGGATTGCTAAGCCGTATCCTGAATGTAACTTTACGAGTATTGCCTTTGTCAGATAACTGTGGCAATATTTCGTGAAAGGACTGGACATGATATCTTCCATCTCTGTATAGCTTCAATAACGGATTAATCTAGTGATTGTTCAAAGTGAAAAGGGCTGTAAAATGGAACCGAGAGATCCACATAACAGTAAAACCAAATTTCGTAAATAGCCTCGTGTGTGTTAGGCCTCCCCTTACAATAGGTCCTGCCGCACACACGTTTACCGGAACATCTGTACTCAAACTGTACCTAAGGTTTAAATGAATTATGTCCCTTGCCTGCTCTTATCGTCCGGAACAAGTAGTTGTCATGATTTTTGGAAGAATATATATTCTAAAACTAAACTATGTATGAGTCGAGAAAGATGAGAGAAGGGTGTGATTGTGTGTGTGTGTGTGTGTGTGTGTGTGTGTGTGTGTGTGTGTGTGTGTGTGTGTGTGTGTGTGGTGTGTGTGTGTGTGTGTGTGTGTGTGTGTGTGTGTGTGTGTGTGTGTGTGTGTGTGTGTGTGCATGTGTGTGTGTGTGTGTGCATGTGTGTGTGTGTGTGTGCATGTGTGTGTGTGCATGTGTGTGTGTGCATGTGTGTGTGTGTGCATGTGTGTTGTGTGTGTGTGTGTGCATGGTGTGTGTGTGTGTGTGTGTGTGTGTGTGTGTGTGTGTGTGTGCATGTGTGTGCATGTGTGTGTGTGTGTGTGTGTGTGTGTGTGTGTGTGTGTGTGTGTGTGTGTGTGTGTGTGTGTGTGTGTGTGTGTGTGTGTGTGTGCGTGTGTGTGAATGTGTGCGCGCGCGCGTGCGTGAGCGTGTGCGTGTGTGTGCATGTGCACGGGAAGAAAAGAAGCAGCGGCCTTATCAGCTACTTGGTGTAGTTGGACGTGGGAAGGAACAGTACACGCAAACCTACACGGTATTATTTCAAAGTAGGCCTATCGATTTGAAGGCCATGCATGAATAAATTTGTAAAGGACTCGTTGTAGACTGACAATGTATCAGTTCTTTAGTCCTTAGTTCTGTTTGAGGCAAAAATACATGGCATTGTTCAGATCGGTTTGAGAGATAACAATTACTGGGTAATTGGTAATTGATAACTGTCGGCACTCCTGAGACACGTGTGAGGAAACTTAGGCCTACATCGATAGGTATGCGTTGGAAGAATAGACTGCCTAAAATGGAAGGGCATTCATTATTTCCATACCAAGACATATAAACTTTTCTCACAAACACTATTTCAATGTTAGTTTCATCTAAGTTGTAACACAAACAAAATGAGATTTCTAATTATTCTACCGTTTACATCTTCAAATTTAGGAGTTTGGTGGGTATGGCGGCGCACATGAAACTAATTAAGGAACCTTTCTTGTGGGTCTAAATCAAGTGCATTGTGATAACCAAGTCCTCAAACATGTGTGCATGGCGACACTCGCCTGAATCAATTCCCTTCCATTCAGGTCAATAAAAGGCCCAGACTCCTTCAGCAGGGTACAGTTGCCAGACACTTAACCTGCCACCTGTTGATCAGATTTTGTATTTAATCAAGGTTTCTTTTCAGGGACAACTGCTGTGTTTCTGCATGTAGTTTCGACAAGCTTTTATTCATCAACGGATTTGCACTAATTCAGAAACACTTCGTCTTGTGACACGGAATAACAAAGGAGCGTGTTGAATACAAAGCATCTGGAGAGCGTTCTGCCGGCTGGCTTCAGTTTGGTCATTGCAGGAAGAATAAAGGAAAAATTCAATCGTTTCTAAATTATAAGGAACAAAATTCACATCGTTTATGTTTCCTTCAGTCTTATGCTAATGACTCATGGACAGGCAGTACTTAACAAACACAAAAATCTGAATCAGAGAAATACAAGATTTTGAGGAGAACGAAATAAAATCCCCTGTCCTTCATAGGAGTACCTTGTTGAAGCCTGTAACAGCAGAGGCAGCAGGCAGAAGAGTCCTCTCCAAGGCACGGCGGGACCGGAGAGCGGTGGTGAAGCACCTAGAGAGCGACATGGCGATCACAACGACACAAACCCAACTGAAGCTCTCCAGTTCCCGGACTGGTGAATAGCTTGTTCCCGGCCACCAACCCCCGTAACCTCAACATCTCACTTTATGTGTAAATGACAGTATACGAGAGGACGAGAGGGGAAATTTCGCTTGCCGAGGTGGAAAATAGGATTTTGAGTAATTTTTCAGGTAGAAATGTTATTTACGGGTTTATTACATTGGGTGTTGCTATATGGCATTACTGTAAGAGCGATCAGTTAAGGGCTATAGTGGCGGGGGGTGTGGGGTGGGCGTGTTGTCAGGGGTCGCTAGAGGATATTATTAAGTTGTTCTGCATCTCGTGGCAATTATTATCTTTGAGCAAAATGTACTATTTCTAATGTGATGACCTCATGTTCGATAACCCTGCAGGACTCCCAGACAGTTCTTTGTACACCAATCTGAACAAAAAAAAAAAAAAAAAATCCTAGGCAAAACAAAAGACTTAAAAGAAAAGATTTAAATCACATCGAAAAGAATAATTGATGCAGCATCATAATATTTCGCAAATAATAATAATAACAAAACCACGGATGGTGGCCTACAACAACGTGGCCCGCCCAGAGACACCATGGCAGAGGCCTGTCCCCAGGACAAGGGAGGGTTACCAGCTCTCATATCCTTCCTGCCCGTTCCGCCATTTCCCTCCCTGGACCATTTCGCAGAAACGCTTTCCTGTAAATCTGTTTGCGCGGCCGAATGATTAATCTAATTACAATTACTGTGCAACGATCCAACAGATATTTTCGATAAAGTGGAAGTGAAATACATGTTTATTTATAAGGCCACTGGGTGACATGATTCTGTTTCGACTAAAAGGTATAAAATTCCACAGCTGATATTTCATCTCCATCCTTGGAAGGAAAACCTTGGGGTTCTCATAGTACCGGTCCTCGTGATGTTTTTTTTCTTTCTATTTCTTTTATGTTCGTAGTTGATTATACTGAATTTTATTAGAAATAAATACATTACTCCATTTATATATTTGCATTTTATGTCTAAATGAAACGTATTCCAAATGAATTGATTTCAAGTACTCAAGTACTCTTTCCGCTCTGATTAAACTGCTATAATTGAACATTGTGCGCTTGCTTAGTGCGAGTTGCTCTTTGAACAAGTCACGGAAGTATGAAAACAGGGCTAACTGTGTAACAAAAGATACTCAGCAGATGTACCACGTTTTATACTGTTCTCTGAGCGACACATCTGTATGTACATCTGTAACACATGCTCGCACATATGTGTGTGCGTATGTGCGTTTCAAGTGTTTGTGCAATAGTCCTTGGGTATGTGCGCAGCTCATTTAGTATACTTCAAGCTGTGCATAAATTTTTGTACTAATAACACCCGTTCACGATATAATCGCTTTATTTCGAAAAAATGTGTATGAATATTCATGGAATATATGAGAAGTGAATTTAGAGGGTGAAGCCTTATGATACGTATATGATGTATTTATAGTGGCAGGAGAATCCCATGATCCTTATAGATGAAAAAAATACGGGTACAGTTGGTAAAAAGATAAAAGAAAAAGAAAACGAAAAGAATAACGAAAAGAAATGATAATAAGAGTGTAACACCATTAGCAGGGGTTGGGGAGAGGAAAAGGAACTCGTAAACAAGGCTTTTCTTCTGGGTAGGGATGGTAGTAAACTGACCGGATGGTGATTGGCGAATTTTAAAATACGTTCTATAAATAAAGGAAATACAATACATAGTAGAGTTGAATAAGAAGAAGAAAAAAAAAAAAAAAACAATACGCCATTATATTACAAATGAAGGTATAGATCACCCAATCGCTAACTAACTGTCTTGATCTGTGTGTATTAATGATAAAAGTAAGAGCGAAATTTGACGCAAAATGTACGTCGGGCGGACAGCGCGCTACAGCTGTAGGTGCGACGCGAAATTTTCCATAGAGGTACATTTTGCGCCGCGAAATAAGACATCATCACGAATTTTTAATCTTTAGAAAACTAGCTAAGATATACTCGTAACAGCGATACTGCATCCAGTACATATTATTTACATGTTATGATAAATTAGTTATTCTAGTCCTAGTTAGTTTATCCATTAAAATATTATGATAAACATATTACATATGATAATATTATGATAAATAACATATTACATATTATGATAAAATAGTTATTCTAATCTTAATGAGTAAGTGTATCCATTGACATTACGTAAGAAATTCAATGCAGATCCAACATTATCTCAGAGTAACTCAGCAGATACACAGTGGCCTGCCTAATTAAGAGTATCCGTTAGTCGATATGCACTGTACATCTGTAATCTAGAATTAAGTGGTGTTACTATCTGCATGCGTACGAAGCGTGTACTTGATCAGGAAACCTCGGCTCTTTCTCGTTTCCGAATCTCATTTTCTCCCCTCTCTCTCCTCCTCCTCAGCTCCTTCTTCATCCTCTCTTTTCTTTCCAAA
>NW_020870602.1:525036-540036 GCF_003789085.1 Penaeus vannamei
ACACACACACACATATATATATGTGTGTATAGATTTTTTTTCTCGATTCACTGATTGAATTTCTGATCGCCACCCTTTCCAAAACTCACACGGTCACATCGGTTGTTGACATTTACTACGAGAACATGAATGAAACTGAAGGTCACCGCATCCAGAATCGCGCAATTTCTACTCCCGGTGCTTGCGATTCACGAAATGCTGAAAACAACATGAACAGCAACAAGGGTAACCACATGTCAGTGGTTGAATGGTGGGATATGTTGATAAAAAATCCTTTGATGCTTTGACAATATTTTCGGTATCAAAAATGTGAACCTGAGTTGCACAAAAACAAATGTTTGATCTTTGTTTAGTCTTTCTAACATTTCCAAATTCATGCTTTCTCTACATGAGGCCAAAGCATCATAGTGGGCATTTTTGATCCGTAGAAAGACAGGCAATACTATTTATTTCTGTTTGGGCCACGTATCGTTTAAAGGTATCCCCGCTATCATACACTTCATCAGTATCGTTTGATTTCAATTAATGTAACCCACTGTCTAACGTCTTCTTAGAAGAGTGTTTTTGTGTCTACACTTTGAATCATTCCGTCGTTATAAGTAATATTTTCAGATTGATGGTTAATTTGAAAACCTGTCCACGGGTGCTTAAAAGATGAGAATATTTTCACGTCAATGTTGGTGTTATATTTGATAATTATTTTGTACGCGGTCCTGGTTGGTTAGGAGATGGATTCAGGAATTCCTCGGTTTATTTACACTTTTTACCATTACCTTGGACCTCATTAAAGGCAATATCATGATCACTAAAACATAAATGTTCTTGGTCGTTTCCCATCTTTCCTCAAGGTAAACACTTCGGGCAGATATTTAGTCTAACTGGTTTAAAAAATGAGTTCGTTGTCCACCACCACCCTTACTATTTTTCTGGGATTCTCTCGTTTTACTTGCGTGATCCACATATATATATTATCATTGCACTCTATTGTCTCTTCTGTATAGAAAGCACAAGTATATAGACTAGTTCCAGGCATGAGGACTTGCAATGAAAAGTAATACCGCTTACGTTATTTGCTTCAATTTCTGGAATGCCATTGAGTTTTCTTACTGCATTTTCATGTCAGTGCAATTATCTTCCATACTGATTGCGTTGTGTAGGTAATGATCGTCAGAACCATTGTATTATCCCAGGATCTATGTATCTTAGGGGGTTTTCAGTACGCGCCATAGAAGTTAATCCAGTATTAAAGTTTAATCCAGATCTCTAGTGCGCATGTGCAATGGCTGCGTCCGGGATCAACTTTTAATGCAACTCTGGACCAACTTTTAGCTATACAACACAATAGTACTTTTGTGTTTTCAGTTTCAATTTCAAGGTCTTGGCCGCCGCCCCGCCTATCTCTCTCTGTGCTGTTCTTTTATTCTTCTTTATTACTGCATTTCTGTGGATCTCATATTTTCATCTTTTTGAAGTTCTCTTTTATCCGTGATCTGAAACTTCTCTGCCTATATTTAATTCTTTGTTTCAAGTTATCTTTCTTCTGCATTATTGGTCTTTCATCTAAATTTCTGCAGTAAATTAGCTGAAAAATTATATTTTCGAATACTGTTTTGGATTTGCATTGCGAATTTCGGTGTAATCATCCCAACCTATTGGTCCGCCAGTGCTCTTTGTTTGAATGGATTAATAAATTCTCGCTGTATATTATACCCCATTCAGGTCTCTTCTTCCCCATTAACATTCATTCCTTCCTTTTAAGTTATTTCTCCCATTCCTTCTTACTCAACCCAGATCTATTATTCATCTGGAGTCCTAGGTTCCGTTGCCTATGAGTCCGTCCATTGAACTTGTGAAACCCCGTCAGCTGTAGGCCTACCACGAGTCCTAGTATCTCCCTGGCATAGCTCAACGGAGGTACTGATTATTTTATATGAAATCAGAGCGTCATATGTCACAAATCGTCGCGGTCACACCTCGTCGAGATTACGCAGATCCTTGAAGCAGCGGGAAACCAGCTCTTGAGTGTGATATGTCTTTATTCTAAGCACAATAAATCATGATGTGGTTTATTATCATTATCATTTTGTTGATGTTCTTCTTCCTCTTATTATTATGATTATCATTATTACTATTATTGTTATTATTTTTTATTATCATTATTACCATCATACATTCTTATTTTTGATTATCATCAATGTTATTGTTATTAACATTATTATGGTTGTTCTAGTTCTTATCATTTTCATCATCATCCTAATCATTTTATCATTAATGTTATTATCGTCTTTAGTATTTTCATTGTTTTCATTGTTATTATTACCATTATTATTATTATTATTATTATTATTATTATTATTACTATCATTATTGTTATCATTATCATTATTATCATCATCATTATCATTAATATGATTATAATTATTATTGTTATCATTTTTTGTTATCATTATCATTATTGTCATTATCATTATTGGCAATCAATCATTATCATTAGCTATTTATTGTATTGTTTATTGTACTATTATTAGCTGCGCTATTGAGTCCAAACGATGGAATATACTCCTTCGAGAGCTCAATTTATCCTTTTAGCACTAACTTAATTAGATTAACATTATCCGTAATTTTAGACGAAAGGCATAAATACATATAATCACCTAGTATTTTCAGCATCCAATACTCATTATATTAGAAATAGTTCTCTCTCTCTTTCGTCACACAAATGCGGAATTAATATCCTTAAATTATACTCAATCTTTTATTTTTTTGGCGTATTTTCTACTCTCATCTACTTCATAATTTGTCATTTCTAGTTAATAATAAATCTACACTTATCGTCATATCTTTTTTCTAGTGAGTTCACATGTTGTTCGTGGCTCTTCTCAATTGAAAAAGATAGATAGATTATATATACTATATCTTGACCTTATTTCGGTTTTTGAATTTGCGTACAGATAATTGACACAAAGAACAATGATAAAATACGATATTGGATATATTATCTTATTCTCCCGTCAATTTATCTCACCTCAGAATCAAAGAGTTACTAATAGTCCTGTAGCCCATTGCTTCTTTCGTAGAGTATCATACTCATCGATGCTGTAGAGTCATTCTCTTGGAGACTAAGCAGCCATTTATTTATAATGCGAGCGGGGATGTCCATGGGTTGAATAATCTATTCGCTCTTCATTCTCCTCTCATCATACATCAAATGCATTCTGTAATTCAGTAATCCACCTCTAGTTTCACATGAGTAAAGCAGAACATTAAACATAGCAAGCGATAAAAATAACATAATCACAGAATATATGGGTGCATTAGGATTCTAAGGGAATTATTAGAGAAAAGGGTCCAATTGCGAGCCACACCGACGCACGTCCACCAGCCAATAACGCCACGTGAATACAATGCAACAACCCTGGGGGAGGGGAAAATCGGCGGACGGACGCGATGTAACGACGCACAAACTGGGCGCGACTGGTTAACGCGAGTACTCTTCAATTAGCGCGGCGACTGAAACACAGGCCTGAATGATAAAGAAGATGGGGATGTTAAATAAGGAATCCAGTTAGAAGTGTGATAATCTGCACTGCGCGGTAACTCGCGCGAGTCCACATCACACCACACACACAGCTCCCGAGAGTGCACATATAACAACATGATAATCACTTAAAATGGACCTGGAATGATTTGGTGATGATGATGAAAATTTGTAAAAAAAAAAGAAAATTTTGATGAAAGAATGACAATACTATTCCTCCAAACTCGCACTGTTGTTTTGATGAGGACCTGCTCCACCACCAGAACGAGGATGTTCTGTTCGTCACACTCAGCCAAGGACCCTCCGGCCTCGAGCCCGGACCGCCTTCTGGTGGTCCTCGAGGGGTGGCCTGTCGAGGTCGACGATTGAAACTCACCTGGGAAGCCGTTCGAGCACATGGATGACAAGTCAGAAGTCCGCGCCGAGCGGCGATTCCTACCCGAGCCGTGCGAGCAGGGTGATGCCAAATGGGCACGAGTCTTCGCGCCTACTGCAGCCCCGAACGGGCATTTCCCGATAATCCACTGTAGTAGCGCGATCTAAACAGATTTAAGAATAGATGGAATAGATGGATAGATAGAGCATAGCATAAATAGAAAAAGAAGAAGACAAGAGACTCTGACTTTGACAAGTTTTATTGAGGCAAGTAATTACATCTCAAAGGATGTGGTAACCAGATTATCGCTCACACCTATTTGATAAGTCCCTGTCGTGGGCTCACAGATTCCATAGCAAAAAATTAGGTGTATTACCCACACACACAAGCATAGATACACCATAAAAACAATACAACACACTAACACACAAATCAATCACACAGCACAAGTCACTGGTCCTATAAAAAGCGAAAGAATCGTACACACTCGATGGGCTGTGAGGTAAATCGTAAGCGACCCCGCGGTGTATGGCTGTTTATTTGCGAAGGACAGGCGCAATTCCCACCGAGTCGTCCTCTACACACTCCACAACTTAACTTCATCGCTTTAACCATAAACGTCCGTAGCGAGATAGTGTAAACGAAGCTCACAACTTGTACATGCTATACGTACGTCACTATCACTTAACACTAGCGCGAGCAATACACTCACCGTGTCACGAGCGAATTCACTAACGTGAATCATAAGATATTGATATTATATGAAAAGGCTCCAATTAGATATTAAATCTCAGTGGTTCCTTCATATTTTGCTCTTTTTCTCTCTTCCTCAGACACAATCTTAGAAGTGCTTCTGCCCACCACATCATTCTCGGTGTATTTCAGCGAGTCGAATACTTTCTGCCAGAGTTGATGTACCAACTGATGGTGTTCTCTTTCTCTTACTCGTATGCGTATCGAGTCTGCACATGAGTCAATATGCGCTTACCAGCATGGATTGTGTCGACCGACTAGTATGAGGCTCCGCAGTAGGTCGTTACTTTCAGCATCATACAAGAATTTAACTATTTTTTAATTTCCACTCTTGACTCCTTTATAATAATGGATATATGTGGCAACACTGAAATTTGGCTTCCTATTTGTTAGTAGGATAACATAAGGAGCTAATAGAAAAAGTTGATGTTTGTTTATTCCAGATTATATGTCTATCTTTAATAGAGGTTTCTAGTTTTATAAACGCCTCTGAAATCCCCCCTATCTGTTTTCTAATCCGGTTTTGCTACATGCTCAGTAATCTGGGCCAGTATTTCGCTTTTTCTATAAACGTCCATTTAATCTCCTGCATCAGTGTCTGCGACGCATCCGGAGTTAATCTTCGAATATTCCCCTTAGAAAAATCCGCATCACTACTCCGCGGCACTTTCTTCACTTCTGCAACTGTCTGTCCTGCTCGTGATCAGTACCCACTTGGCGACGGCACCACAGCGGTGGGCCGTACACCAGAGCATTGGGAGAGTGCAGCTGTCGCCTCGCTCGGCTCCTCTGGCCGCGTGGTGCCCGGTCCTTTTCCATTTTCTGCAACTCCTTCCTTGGGAACCGCGGAAGCAATCTTTAATTGTGGTTTCGCACTGCATGCAAGAGACCCGGCATCGTGGCGGCCTCCGCAGTTACATTAGCAAGGCGTAACTGCGTTCCCCTTTTCAATTTTGGCACCGGCGAGATCCCCCTTGAGTTCATGTGTCCCGCCACAGAACCTGCATCGGGCGTACCCTGCTGACAAGCCCACGAACTTGAGTATCACTTCCATTCTGCCAGCACTTGAGGCACATGACTGGTGCCTTCAATGTGGAGATCGCCCTTCTGTATCCTTTGCTTGCCTCCCCCTAGACAGTAAACCATATATACAGGCTCAGCGGCGAGTTCTTATCGAGGCGACTCTCGCTCTTAACTCTGTATGACTGTCTCTCACAACATGAGGCACAAGACCCGACTCTCGTACTTCCTCGCTCATACTTCAGCACCACATAGGTTACGTGTGCCTTTTCTCATATCCTACCTCATACTATAGATATAGGAGAGATAACATCAAGTTGTACACGTCGTTTCCATGTCGTTGAGGGATATCGTCCTCAGTGGGTTACTCTATTACTATTGTTATTGATTAATTTGGGACCAAACTATTAATCATATTATAATCCTTCTTTACTGGTCAAATTATGGATGGGACAGTGTCCAAAGTACCAAAATTTGCCGCCGACATTGAGCCGCTCTATTGTCGGTGATCTGTCCCCATGTATAAGCTTTAGGTATCCGAACGTGATGGGTGCTTGGACTTAGTTGTGCGCCTATTGGGACTTCGTACCACAGTAGGCAGCACCTTAGCACGTACTGGAAATCCGGATGGATAGTATACTTTCAGGCTTGATTCCTCAGCCACGACTTAGGGTCGATGTCAACACTATGAGGAATAGCCGTAATACACAAAGTAACAGATAGGCTGTCGATAAAATCAACCGAGAGTGGAATTCCCAGGCCAGGTGTATGCATGGTCCCAATCCATGAGTATCATTCTCTCCAATTAAATGTCGAGTTGGGTACTGCAATAGTGACGCCTTAGTGTGTTATAAGTAAAAGTGTCAGCAATGTAGCTCTACCTGTTCGTGGTCTTCACAGCACCGAGCAATCTCATTCTGTTAAGACGTTGCTGTGGCTACTCCTACGGCAATAATGTGGAGTTGGCATATGTGTGCCACTCGTCAGTGCTGGTGCGCCGGTTAGCGATCGTGTTCTCAGGTCCTGTGATGGCTTGCTTTCGCTATGCTTGCCGCGTGTCCAGCCTCGCATCTCCTTTGTGTCATCCATGTGAGCGTGGGTTAGTGAGGTTACCGTACAGCATTTCCATCAATATATCACACAGCGCCGTGGTTTTCGAGTTATTCGTCAGCAGAATTTCCCACGATAAGCAAAGAAACTGCTAGTCATATGCCCATGATTATACCAATAGCATGAACGAGGTATTGTTGTTTTAAAGGGAAGAGTGAGTGAACCGCCACACGAGAACGTTGCTAGGATCTAAGGCCAAGAGCTACATAGATACAAGTAGATGAGCAGTGTGGGAAGTGGCTGCACGTGTTATACACTGATCAGGTATTGCGCGAATACAGTATCTAGTAAACAGCGATATCCCTATATCTCCTAAACTCCATTACAGAAGAGAACCATAACTACAGTCAGCAACATGAGAGAGAGAGTTAGAAGAGAAGAGAGAGAGAGTGAGAGGAGAAGAGATTGGAGGAGGTAATGTAAGAAAGAAGAAGATAGAAGGGATATCGCCAAGTAATTAATGAACATGCAACTTAGGGTGAACATTTGATAATGTTGGATGGATAAGAGTTCCTGTATTTTGTTGATTCCTTGTGTCTGGGTGATCGAACTAGAAACAATATATGGGACATAGTGTTGTATTCGGGGGATATCAGTCCTCATTTATAATTATAGGTGGTATTGTTCGAAACGAAGAATCATGAAGCTCCCTGCATTCAAATCTCAGAGTAGCTTTCAGAGAGCTTAGAGAGAACGGGTTTGCGCTACCTGTGCCCTCAATTTTCATATAAGAATTCTCACCAGCTGATAAATCCTAGAAATTGATATATGTCGTGGAGATGTACTTTTTCCTAAAAGCCTTATAACATAGGTAATCTTGTCAATATTGTCTTGGCAGAGCGTGCCCTTAAACGGCTCGCGTGTAAAACCAGGTGACTGTCGATAGGCGTGTTGACGTCAACATGGGAACATACGTAGAGAAGATGGATTCATAATGAAGACGTGAGATAGCGTAAACCGAAGGTTATTTATTTGTGAGAGGTAACCGCGGCTGAGATTATTAATCGAATGTTTTTCCTTCATTAATGATTTCGTTGGTCCACACATATTTGCGGTAATGTTCTTTAATATGGAAAAGTTTGACAGATAATAAGAGACAGCCACATTCACATATGCAAAGTTAATAATGATAGGTAAATAGTGAGATACAGTGATAAATGGTTAATCATTATTGAGATAATGATTAATATCATGAAATAATGATAACGAATACATATCACCAACTAAATAATAATAATTGATAACTATATAAGGTTATCTATTAATAGAAGTCATGAAAGATGATTGATCATAAAAGGCATGCATATAACAATAATATTAGTAATGTTGAAACATTAATAGGTTATATATGAAATAAGTAACACGTTAATAATGTGAATTAACTCGGAACTGACACTGCATGGAAAATAATTGCATAAAAATAAATGAACGATGATAATTTATATGTGATAATAATGAGAATGATAGATTAATACTATACATCGAGTGATAAAAATATAATGATCACAAGTGGATAATAAAGAATGAATGAAGAAAATAATAAAGAGCAATATCAATGTCGTAATAGAAAGTTAAAAATGAAAGCGGAATACTGCGGAGAGAAACGTATATACTATGTCAGTTACCATCCATGATGACGAGTCTAAACTTGAGAACTGGGACGAAGAAAGATATAAATATAGCCCCTCTGATGGATATATCCGATTGAAAATGATTGAATGGGCTTTTATGATTTTGTCTTGGTTTCTTTTTATTTAATAATATATATGGAATACGTTCTCACATTATAACCATAGCAAAGAAACTAATCACCTGTCAAATAACTGAGAAACAATATAAATTGTCAATATGAAAAGGTAGGCATAGACAAATAACCCGCTCATAAATACATATGATAATGATAATGATACAATAATAGGTAATGAGATAATACATAACTAAATAATAGATAAGCTATGAGAAAAATAACTCACATAATCAATAAATAATGGGAATTAATCGAATATATAGACATCAAGTAATATATAAGTAGAGCCACTACATTCGCGCATAATTAGTACGATATAATAAAAAATGATGGAGAAATTAATAGAGAGAATTGCAACTAAATTAATAATACATGAATAATGGATAACGACATTAAGTAACAATAATAATAAATAGATAATTAATAATGAGATTGAAATAATAATTAATAGATTAATCAAATGAGCTGGGATTAAGAGAAAAAAATGTAGTGAATTATGGATCAGATAATATATAGTAAATAGATAATGATTGATGGTTGATGGTGATAATGGTGATGATGAATGAATTGATAGTAACCAATAATTAAGAATGTTTCAATAATAAAGATGGATACTTACTATCTACAACTGATGAGCTACTGACTGTCGATGCTACTACACCTGGACTACTCGGCCAACTAACTCACAGAGCAAAATAAATAAATAATAATGGAGTATAAATAAATTAAGATGTTAGCAGAGCTGAATATTAAAAATGAACTCACCAGCAATACAATGCAATTTCACTTTCGGATGTAGGGTCTCTATTAGATAATTTATGCTACTATAGTGAGTTTTTGGAAGCCACAGAGCGATAAACGTTAAGAAATCTGGTATTCTTCTAATACTTGTCTATATCAGCTCCGTGAATACCCGATACTTAACATTCTACTACTTTGACTAAATACTTCAAGTAACAAGTAATAAATCAGATCTGTTCTACACACGGTAATATTTACAATTCTATTTATAACTCCAAGAGATCTCTCGTCAATAACCAGTGATGAGAAATAAGAAATAAGTTATGAATTGGATGTACCTTATCTCGCATAACTAGAACACATAATGACCTGATTCAATAAGACAAATATATATACAACGTAAAATACGAATGTCACTATATCCCAAGTGTAAGACACTGAGATGAAAGATAAAGAATTCCACGCACTCTTGTGAATAGAGTATATAAAAATCGAACTAAAAATCAACCTAAAATGAAATCGAGCAATTGAGTCAGAGGTTGAGAGATGTCTTGTGATAATCACTAATAAAGAACCAAGAAGACTTCTCACACTGGCACATCGAGCCAACTCATTACATCATGGAACAGAGGTTAGCTTCACAGTTGCATTATGCGTCCCCGCCACGCAGCTGTAATAGAAAATACAAGTTTTGGCCAGAGATATATCCTAGTTATGATCACACACGAGTAGCACGATTTTCATTTCACCGAGAAAACATAATGGAGCGCACTTACTTGAGGATGTAATCACGCTCTCCAATTGCTGATGCTTCTGGTATGCTAACGCAGAGATACATATGGAGTATCAGTTAGCATTTCCATATGGTCGACCTTATATTGTCCTTCATTGGAGATGAACTTAAGGTACTTATAGTAGTGTGGTTGCTGTGTGGTCTGAGCGGCGATCATGCACGACCTCTAACCCAGACGGACGAGCCCGCAGACTAGTAAAAAGATACAGGATGCCTGATATAGGATACGCTTTATTATCAGCTTAAACAGAATACACATTCCATCACTCAAACACACACACACCTTCTGGTAAGCACCCTCCTCGACTCTCGTCTTGCTGACCTGAATATGCAAAATGCATACGTGACTAAAGCATCCTGCAGCCCCTTTACCCTTCCTCCGTCATTTGTTTCTCCCCTGCGTTCTGTTGGCCCAGTCCTAGGCTCAGAGGTTTTAGTATGGCACATATCGCACTCAAAGGCCCATTAATCATTCAAACTTCAATGGATATTTTTTATTGTAATTAACATGGTTATATTGATACACAAACCGAACTACACACATCACACAGTTCATTATCATTTCCTGTAATTCCAACACACACTGATCAACACACGCTCATTCATCACAATTAGGGATATCATTGCAAATTCAGCACACACCGCAACTTGCAACCTCAGAAATCTACTAAACACACACACAACGCTTCATTCTAACGCACATACAACGAGCCCACATCAATACTACGCACACAAAACACTACCATCTCCGACTCAATATGCCACGCAATTCACTAATCCAGGAAGCAAGAGTTCTTTGAACCTTTAGAACCCTCGAGGCTATTCTCCAGCAGCCGACGATAATCAGGGCAAAGATATAGAAGGTCTGCAAACATCCACGTTGAGGTTCAGTTCTACTTTTTGCCAGAAAGTTGTGAGTACTATACTCGCATATCAGATATAAGAAATCGCATGTTCTCCGCACCCTCTTTTTTACAAATTAAAGGCCCAATTTAAGTATAACCAGCGTTATACACAAATAAACATTTACACCACACATCTATTTATGTAAGTGAATAAGTTTGCTGATGATTACTGGTTTCAAAGAACACGCCAATCAAACACAGACCAATCACATAATCATACACATCGCCGGACGACATCAAACAACATCCCGAGCGAACACTAACATATAACACACACCCGCACCCTATAACCCACACTTATAACATATATCTCAGAACTAACACATAACCTACCTGATATATATTAATATATAATATTATATATACAGTAACATCATTATAAGTATGATTAGTATATATATATTACATTATATATAGTATATAGATATATATATAACTACACACACCTACCCTAACACTATAACACCAACTAACGCACGACAAACACCACAACACAACTCTACCCAGTCACCCTCACACACAAAGAGCACACACCACGCTACCAACTACCCGTATTTATAATTATTAATATATTATACACTCCACATCAATACACAAAAAACCTATAGCCGTATAATCATAACCACCACCTAATCACATACATCAATACCACACATACCTGCCCCCCCACGCAGAACCCTAAACCACAATAATGCAACACATACAAACCACCTACACACTCCTACCTTATCGATACACACACAATACACAACCCACCTACGGCACACGCCACACACATCTACTATCAACACAAACAATTGAATCACACCCATCCACTACCAAACACTGCTACACCACATCACAAGCCAAATCACACACAAAAACCACCGTCACCCTCCATCCACCCCCTCATAATTAAAACACACACTAATCGCAAAAAGTCCTTACCATAAATTGTACTTTCAAATTGCACCCTAAGTGAGGGCGAAAGGCCACAGAAAAAGTACCTCCACTACTTCAGACACGCAAAGGAGCCCCAACCGAGGTTGGGGCAATGAACTGTACCCGCTGTGAGAAACTGGTGCAAGAAAGGTACCACACAAATTGTGCCACGCTATATGCTGTCCATTCCTATCCTTTAGCGGAGGCCCAAGCGAGAAGGGTCAGGGACATGGGTCAACGCCACAACAAATGTAAATAGAGATGAGATGGATGAAAAGTGATGACGAGCTATTATTTTCATGTAAACAATTATTTAAAACAAGCAGGATTTTTTTTTTTATTTTAATTATTAATTAGAGTTATTGGCAGTAGGAATTAATCGGTTTGAAAACAATAACGAGAAAAAACGGATAAAAAACACTTTGATTCTCTCGTAAATTCTATAAAATATAGTATATAACATATATTAAAATGTATTGACTTTTTTTTAATTAATAGTCCTTCCTTACCACACTCACACGGAAAAGAATAAAAAAATAGAAAATAATAATTTTTCTTATTCACTATAAATATTACTTATATTCTAAATAGTTAATATTACAAACTTCAAATCATTTATCAAATCGTAAATGGTATCATATCATTAGTTTGTTATACTTAATAATCAATCATTTTAAACCTTATCTACACTATCTCTTTTAACTAGTCTCTCCACCTCCTCACCTATCTAAATCCTATATCTATCCTACACCATACAACCTATATCCTATATCTAATCTATCTATGGATCTAAATCTATCTAAATTCATGCTTATCTATTTACTCATAATATCTATTACACCTAACACCACATACCACCTACACTACGACATAATCATCATAAAAACCTACTGTCTGTTCTGATCTATCTATTTATCTATCCAAGTATTTTAATCTATATCTATCTACCTACACCTATCTATCTATACTAACTCTTTCTCTTCATACTCATCGGCTTTACTCCTTCTCTACTCTCTCTTCAACTGTGATTACACTTCATCTTGATGTTCTGATCACATTCTCTTCTCCTCATCTCTCATTCAATTAATATTACTTATAACTATGAATCATAAAGTTATCATCCTCTTCTTTCTCTCTCGGTATCTCTCTCTTACTTAATTCAGTCTATCAATAATATTATATATATTATAATATATTATATAATATATATAAGTGTAATGATATAAAATATTATATATATAATATAAATATATATATATATATATATAATATATATATATATATATATATATATATAGAGAGAGAGAGAGGAGAGAGAGAGAGAGGAGAGAGAGGGGGAGATATAGATAAATATAGATATGATGAATATTATAATATATATATATATATATATATATATATATATATATATATATATATATATATATATATATATATATATAATATAAGATAATATACGTATATCAGTTTTCTACATTAATTTCCATCTGATTTCTAGCTGTCTATCTACATCTGCATATCTATCTATATCCATCTATCTATCTATATGTTTTTCTATCTATCCTTCTATATCTGCATCTATCTATATATATCTGTCTATCTATCTTTCCACCCATCCATCTATACCTGCATCTATTTATCTATCTATCTGTATGCTATCTATCTATCTATATATATATCTGTTTATCTATCTATCTATCTATCTGTCTATCATATTTGCCAATCTATTTATCTGTCTATCTATTCCTCTATCTGGATGCATTTCAATTCCTAATCTATTATTTCCTGTGATTATGTACTTCAGTTGTCGCAATAAAAAATTGTGACTGGGTGATTATATTCAGTCTGTAAACAACAATAATAACAACAAAACAGACAAACAGAAGACGTTATCTAGTAAAAAAATATTAATAATAATCATTTGTACAATAACGAAACGCCATATTAGAGATATTAAACTTATACTGTAAATAATCAGATTTAAAAAAAATGCATGTCCGTCATCACCAACAGGGCGTTAATCATATCTAACGTCCCTTATTTGATATACATATTATTACCGTGCCTCCTCCCTCTATTTTTTATCATAATTGTTTCTATCCCCCCTTCCGTTCCTCACTCTCCCACTTTCGTCATTTCTTTTTTTCTCATTTTCTTTCAAAGGAGTAAACCAAAAATGGAACGCAGACTCAAATAAAGTTGGATGGCTTCTCCTTGAGTGATGTACACGAATGCAACGTTAAATCAGATTCAGGGTCTTTGCTCGGACTGCGCTGAAGGACCTGCCGTTTCTAGGGCAGCCTGGCGTCGACGGAGACCTGGGTGACGACGATGAGGGGCTGAGATATAGCTCTCAAGGGGCTTGGTGGAGGTGGAGGGCGTGAATATAGGTGTTTAATTAAGGAACTCCAGCGGGCGTGATGCTTATTTACTCTGGATACGAATGAGGCGAGGTTACATGTCACACTTGTTAAGCTACGACTGATTTGTAATAGTAAGTTTATGTATAAAGCCAGAGTGTGCGTGTGTGAAACTATCACTAGAAAAAAATATTATGGAAAATAGAAATAAAAAATATAACTATAATGAATAGTCTTCATAGAAATAAGTTTAAAAATGCACTTTTTGCCTCATAATTATGAGCAACAGAAAAGAGATTTTAGGGGAACAAGTTCTACTTTAGACATGAATAAAAATGTTCGTTAGTAAACTCAAATGCAAATAGGCGATTCATGACTGACGTATTAATAATTACCGAAACAACAGTGAAATGAAGTAGCAAAAAGAACAACAATATGACCGAATACTCAGGAGGATAAAGTGCAAGATTTCGTAAGCGTCAAGAGCGTTATGATTTTGACAAAACTGTTATGCAAAAAAGAAAAAAAAATGGAAGAAAATCAATGGGCAAACAATACGTAAATTACAATTACGAAAGATACAAAAAAAGAAGAAAAAAAAAGAAAGAAAATGAAATATAATCATTTTTTTGATGTGGCAAAACCAATATCTTATATTCTACCTGGAAAAGGGAACACATTACAGTGGTGCATTGTATGGCGATGATTTATCTGTTGCTGGCAGCTGGAAGAGGCA
>NW_020870602.1:560036-567536 GCF_003789085.1 Penaeus vannamei
CATCTTTATTATTATTATTATTATTATACTATCATCATTATCATCATCATTATTATCATCATCATTACTATTATGGTTATTACTAATATTGCTATTAACATTATTGTTATTATTGTCATCATTTCAATTGTTATCATTATTATTATTATCATCAGTCATTATTTATTATCATCATTATTATTGATATCCTCATTATAATTCTTATAATAATCTTACTTATCAGTGTTATAAGTATTAGTATTATTACTATTATCATTATTGTTATTTTTATCATTATTAATATTACTACTATTATTATTTCCATTATTATTAGTATTATAATTATTACTTTTATAAATACTACCATTATTGCCATCAGTATTGTTGCTATTGATATCATTGTTAATACTATTATTATTATTATCATCATTATTGTTACTGTTATTATTAGACTTTTAACAGCGCTTTACAGGAGAAAATCCCATTGTAAGATGTGTAAAACAGCACCATGTTTGTTCACTTCATTGCTTTTACGATCGTCCTCCTATGTAAATTTCTCTGATAATGGATAAATAGGCCGGGAAAGGCAACTAGAACACACACAATCACATTTCCTCAGATATCTGCTATTGAAATTCTTTCCCTCCACCACACACGACAACAGGTATTTGTATTTGTCATAATCTTGCTGACCTGTCAAATGGAATTAAACTAAATTATCATTAATTATCTTCGTGCGCATGTATCTGTAACAAACATTTAAAAAGATCGTGAGAACTAATTGCTAATGTGAATTTTATTTATGATGGAATTTTGTTTGTTAGTTCATATTTAATTGCTTCTCAGTGAATGCTAGAATAAAAAGTTTCTTCTCTATTACACACTATAATTTTATAGTTTTTAAGATGTTAATGGTGCTGCTGTTTCCTGTCTTTCTGTTGCAAGAATCATCATTTATAGCTTTATGTTCATATATCTGCGTAGTTAATGGGTAAGGCTAGTTGCCAGTTTCATAAAAAATGTTTACCTTTAGCTATATCCTCTGTTTACTATATATATAATATAGTCTTCCACACATATCTATACAGATCTTTTAGTATTGCAACAGACTTTTCTATAAAACGATTATTTCCTCTGGAATTTTCTAAAATTATTCGTAATGTATTTCATTTTATATTAGTTTTTTCTTTGTATCAATTTTTAAATCAGTGTTGTCAGGGCAGTGTAAAAGGGTTAGGGCTTTACTATTTCTTCCTCAGCTATCATGTCAAACACTAAAGACTACATCTTGAAAATCTATATAACTTTTTTCCTGACTCATTATCAAAACATTTTCAATGGCGATAACTCACCATAACTCATTTCCACATATCTACGTGCCTATTCACATCTGATTTTTAAAAGTTTTTGATAGTGATTATATATTCTTATATATATCTATTCAGCAACAATGTTCGATCTTTTAGCAATATTCAGCAGGATTACTAACAATAGCACTACCTAAATATTAAAAACTATGCACTAGTTATGAACATTTCTTATCTGCTATTCAACAAGTACGTGCTATTCCTTTTATTCATGAACTTTGCCTTCACTTTTTTCACTTTCTGATTGAAGACTATCCAATAATCTTCCCTTATCTGTTGCTTTTACCTTATAATCTCCATGTCGCATGATTGATAATAGTTTCCTATTTCTTTTCGAACAACCGTTGAACATCATTTTACTAATAATTATTTCTGAACACAATCTGCTGTCACAACAACAACAAAAATGATAGACCACAACTCACCATTTACCTCACTCATTTCCCTAACTGAATCATTAAGATCTATTTCGTTATCTATAACATGAACACTGCGCTTTGTGTGTTAGGTACATATTAAGTGTTATTAAAGCCGTCTTCTGTATGTGCCATTAAAGTTAATTTCGGATTAAAGTTTAATTGAAATCCACAGTACTTGCACAGATGTCAGACACACTACCAGATGCACGAGACAATGAGAAAGACCAAAATGAATAATAAACCCCATGTGCTTTTTCCAAAAATAGAATCGTAACTGTTGTGACGTCATCAAAATCAGACGCCATGACACTCCTCGAGTTGCTACTGATCTAGCCTTTCCCCTTGAGTGATCGCGGGTATGGGGTAGGTGTTTCAGGGTGTTATTAACGAGGAATATAATGGCAAATTTCCACGCGGTTTTGGAGTCATTTTAGTTTAAATATTCAGGAAACGTACTGTAAATTTGAAACCAAATCGTGATGTTATTGAAAATTATATTTTTTAGTCTATCAATATATTACATAAGTTGGGAATGTTTTACCAACTTGGATATAGCATTGTCTTTTCTGTGTCTGTAAGCTGGAATTCTCTGGTATTTTCTTTCAGTTTTTCTTTTCACTGGTGCGAGTTATATATACATAGTCAGTATCCAACAGTTTATGACAATATATATTGATGAAATTTCATATAGATCTTTACCATGAAAATGACAGAATTTGTTCCGTTATTGCTTATAATAAACAATAAAGACAACTCAACTCCGTGTTTTCTCTAGAGTTGATTACGTTATTACATATCAATATATGATTGTTGGGATTAGCTAGCTCGTTCTGTGCATGAGCAGGATTAGATTTTGAGCTGAAAATTGATGCTAGTCCAGAGGTGTATTAAAAGCTGATCCTGGACGCTGCCATTGCGCATGCGTACTAGAGATCTGGATTAAACTTTAATAAGGGATTTAAAGCACCTACAGAAGACGCCGTAAGTTGAGAAAGCATGTTACGGTCGAGTGTAAAGGAGAAATCGTGGATCTTTTCTAAGTGACTTACGAATACTAATGCGCAGATATTCATGATTCTGCGTATAGGGCAAGTGAGAATTCCTTTCAATGTGACGTTTTGAGAGACTTGTAATTATCAATGTTAAACTAACGAAATGCCATGATCAGATAATACAATGCACAGTTATATCATACAATGATTGTGTGTGCAGGCAACTAGAAATTAATTAGGTGTTAACTGCAAATCAATAATAGCCACACTATGCTATTTACCCTCCTAATGAATAGGGATAAAAGATGTCACATTAAGTAGCCTCTAGGCTAAGATCCAATGGTCTCATTTACAGTTATCAAACCTTACCGATAATAATACGCACAAAGCACAAAAAAAATATCATAATGATGATAATGATAATGATAAAGTATAAATACATTTCTAAACTTGAAATATTACCTCACGTAAAAAACATTGGTAGTAAAATTACAATTTATGCGTAACTTTACATGTTTCTTCTAAAGGATGTGTCATTGGCTTTTGCTGTCTGAGGGCATGTGAGAAGATTAAAGTAGGCATGAAGATTCAGATATCCCTTATTTTCACGGTGAGCTTCATCGTCTGCACTGTAGCCTTGCCAGGATACGCCATCGCGGACTACTGGACGATCTGTTGGCAAATAAAAGGAACCAGCGTATTAGCCTTCTTGATATTCTACTCTGTATCCGTCAACATTGTGAGAAATTACTTTACAGTGCTCGCGATCTACAGGTAGCAACAATCTGTATAATCATATCTATAATCATATTGTAAAAGTCATATCTCTTCCAATACACTGTGTCATAATCAGGGATATATGATTATAATATTAAATAAAGAACGTCTAAGTTTGTCAACAGGTTCTTGGCAGTGTGCTTTCCCATCCGGTACCAGCAGTTTTCACAAAGGAGAGTAGTTACAGGAATCGTCGTCACCGTCACTGTGTGCATAGTGCTTGCCTGGTCAACTTTGTACATAATACAGGTAAAATTATCATACTTATGATTATCATTATCAATACTTTTAAACAGATAGCTTTGGATTTCTTAGAGTTTCTGGTCCAGCTGTTCTACATACAAAATCGAATACGGCAATCCTTGTTAAGCATTATAAACGACAGTTTTGGTAATGACAAATTATGCTATGTTTAGGACTACTCCAACGTGGACGTGAACAACCGTAGCAGCTACTACTTGGGCCGAATCCTGTTTTACTTTTCTCTCGTAATCCCGTTTACTGTAACGGTGATAGCTTACTTCGCTTTGGCTTTGTTTGTGAGTAAATTTGCATTGTGACTTTGAGTAATAGATATAAAACAACAAATGTCTGATAAGAATTTTTATTCAGGATTATCGTCTGATTTCTTTGTTATAATTGGACTTACCGCATTTGTTTGAACAGGTGATCTACAGAAAGTTATTCATAACACAGCCGCAAGGAATTCACAGGCGGGACCAAATCGCGGAGTCCGTAAGCATCCTTATCCTCATGAACCTGCTGTTGGATGTCCCTCATATCACTGTGCATCTCTCAGACACCAGTTCAAATGACGTTTCCTACATCATAGTCCACATGATCTACCATCTTCGCTTTGTCTTCGACTCCTTTCTGTTTGTGTGCCTCAACAAGCGTTACCGACTAATGGTGCTCAGATATGTGTCCTCAAAGCTGCTACGCAGAGAACTGGCGGATATCACGTTTTCTGACACGCCCTCTGTTCCTTCGGCTGGATCTGTAGGGCCAGTGCGATAGTGCTATGTCCATTTATTGATGCGATGTAGTGAGATGATGTGCATTCACTCACAGTCAAGACTAGATTTGGCAAATATAAGGAAACTCTGTGAGATGAGATATCACTTAACATGAGTGGTTGTCATTTGACTCAGCAGTATACTGATTTATTACATAATTTGAAACGGCATTAAAATATAAGTAAAACTGACTTTATTCTCTAATCTTTTTATCCATTACCACCAACTAACTTATTTACTTCTTTCTCCTGAAATGCTATACATTTTACTTCGTAAGTATTTGTCGCAGGTTTGCAAATACACAATTCATGAAATTCACAGTAAAAATGAACCAGAATGTTTCATACTTCTGTGCAATCCTGCGTTTACTACGCGCCTAACAGAAAACAAGTTGGGTTAACGGCCGAACGGTCCCAAGTGAATCACGCGGAAAATATAGCTGCCGTACTGTAAACAAATTTTTAAGTCAGCAAATGACAATACAACTAATACATATGTATACATATACAGCAAAACTTTATTCCCGGCCACCTTTGTTATGCAGCCACCTAGCCATAGTGGTCGCTCTTTGTCAGTCCCTTGTACTTTTCCCATTGACCTAAGCATTAAGAATTCAGTCTATAGCGGTCAGCTATCCAATGCGGTCGCGGTCACACGGTTTCCAGACCCGCTGATTTAGCAAAACTGCTGATTACGGCCACGGCGTGCGACTGACCGCACTTACCTGAATAGCACAGCGGCCGTATAGCGGATGGCATCGCACCACGAGGACCACGACGAAGAGGGCACAGATGAGTGTACAGCTATTACTTTAGCACATGTTCAGACATGCTTAAGAAGATTAAAGGGTTCTGATTGATGGAAGGTCAAGGGGAGATGCATGTCTTGGCTCATAACCTCGAAGATGCTATGCTTGAGTTGTGGAACATGAGAAGAATAACTGCTAGACAACCAGGATGGAATATGTCAGGAAAATGTGACAGAAAATACCTTCCTTTGTCAGACAGTTTTGTGCATCTTGTTTTTTTCATTAAATATTAAAACTGTAGTGATGCATTGTACAAGTATATGCGGTTCTAGATGTAAATGTATGGAAAATGGTTTTGCAACTGTGCACGTCAAGCATAACTTGATTTTCGCATTGTCCCACACTCATTACAGTATTTATTTTTGTTCAGACCCATAGCAAAAGTAAAAGAACAACCATTGAACTGTAAATCGAAAAGTGTGACTTATCTGTGCAATGTTTAGATGTGAATAAAGATATCTCAATTATTGAGTTGCTTTAATTAGATAAGTCTTCCCCTGTGGCTTACACACCTCTGCTCCTACCACCATTTTTTTTTTTGCGTGTGGGAACGCGTATATTTGCGTGTGTTTACGTAAAGAGTACAATAAGGTGTGCGGAAAGACAAAATGTGTATGTGTGTATGAGCATGTGGAGTATGTGTATGGCAGAGTTGGTAAGCTTGTTTAACTTTACAAGTTATTTTCCTTTGCTTTCCTTTACCTTTTACACTTCTCAGTTTGCGAGGAACTCATAAAAAAAACTAATTCAGTCAGAGAGGACATAATATATCTAAAATAACTATTAAAATCAATTAAGAACAATAAGTAGATAAACCAATGTACCATCCACCTCTCAAGCAGAAGACCCGAGATAAACTATTGCCTCCTCCCATTTACTTGGCGGGCGGTTCTTCCATAGGGTTTTAAATTTTAAGAAATAAAATTGCTTAAGACTGATAAAAGTGGGTCCCTATACGTAAAAATCAACCAATGTAACATGATTAATAAAAAAGTGAAAATTAATAAGAAAAATACTAAGAACCGAAAGATAAAATGAAATAAAAACAAGCAACGAAGATATGAAACTGAAAAGGTAAAATAGATAAAATAGAACATCAAAATTAATGGGGAATCGAATCTAAAAATAGAATAGATAGAGATGAATATAAAACAAATCTCCTGATTTAAAATAGTTCCCCACTAATAGTAGTTTTCTTTGAGTCGTAATCCATACTCTACCTTGTAGGAATAACTATATTTTAGCTCTACAATATAATGTATACATTGGAATTTAGAAGTGAATAGAGCTTGTAAATTTGTAATGTTAGTTAATTTTTGTGTATGCTAATCGATAATAAAGTGGACGTGAGTTACGTCTGAAGTTACATGTCAATGCTTAGCTATCACTCATGTCAAGTTATCCCTGTGGTGCAAGCTTTAGTTTCCAATGGTCACAGGAGACCAAAGGCATAAGGAACAAACACAGATACACATACACACAGTCTGCTTGACCCGCCCTCTGCCACATACCCTACCCTGATGCCATCCTGCCCATGTCATTTCCCATGTCGTTACCCTCATGATGCAATATTTAGCTCCCTAGAGTCACAGGGGACTGATTACACAAGGAGCTAAAACACTGACAGAAAGACAGACAGCCAGATAGACAGAGAAACAAACAGCTTGAGGGAAAATGATAATAATAAGATAAAAATATCCAATTATAGGGATTTCCTCACATCACATGTATCTTTATGACAGGACAGGAGGTGCGGCACACACTAGATAACTTATCCGGATAATTGTGAAACTAATTAGAACTTAGATAATTATCAGAAAACGGGATGGTCAGAGAGAGAGAAAAAAGAAAGATTGTGTCACCGGCTTTCAGAGACTAAATTTACACTTCCTGAAGGTTTAATTCTATCCTGAGAGAGGTAAATAACAGCAACAACAATAGTAACAATGATAATACAAAACTGGCAATATTCATTATGATAATAATAATAATAATAGCAATGATAATGATATTAATAATAGCAATGATAATGATGATGATAGTAATAATAGTAATAGTAATAGTAATAGTAATAATAATAATAATAACAATAATAGCAATGGTAATGATGATAATAACAAATGGTAATTACTAAAAATGATA
>NW_020870602.1:585036-587536 GCF_003789085.1 Penaeus vannamei
TGTCTTCTCCTGCTCATTCCTCCTCCTCGAGAGCAGAACCAGCCGCGCAGGAGGCTTATAAGTGTACGGAGCAGAGTTTGGTGGCGAGGTAGTACAGGTGGAGCGACGTGGCTGCCATGGCGACCATATTCCCGATGGCGATGATCATGTGCGTCCTGCGGAAGGCGCGGTAGAGTCTCATGTAGTGCGGGCAATGGGCGAGGCGCCCCGGGCGGTTCGTGCCGATCTCCTGGCCCAGGCCCGCCTCGCGCTCGATGGCGATCTGGAGGAGGAAGGAGGCAAAGGGTTAAGGTTGAGGCACAGGAGGGCTGGGGATGTTCATCTCGAGGAGGGACGTTGGAGTCTCTCTCTCTCTCTCTCTCTCTCCTCTCTCTCTCTCTCTCTCTCTCTCTCTCTCTCTCTCTCTCTCTCTCTCTCTCTCTCTCTCTCTCTCTCTCTCTCTCCTCTCTCTAATCACTCTCTTTTTCAACAGGGAGGGGATGACGTGAGAAAAGTTGGATCACTTAATCAAACTTTGGAAAGAAAAGGAAAAAAATCGATAAAGTTTACTTATTCTGCTGGAAAGGGAAAGAAAAGCAGAACATTCCTTTAATTTTGAAGGGTAGAGTGGGAAAAATACGTGTGTTGACTATTCCATTTAAAGGACTTTGGTCTTTACTTTTCGCTTTGAAAAGTAGAAGGAAAATATCTGATAAGATGTGGGTCACTTTCTCTAGCATATAAAAAGATGGACAAAAAAAAAAAAAAAAAAAAAAAAAAAAAAAAAAAAAAATCCAATAAAAAAAAATATAGTACAAAATCAAGAAAACAACAACAACAACAACTCTGATGTTGAAAAAAAGAAAAGAAAAGAAAAAAAAACTGCACCATTTTATAAAAAGGAAAAAAAAAAAAACAAAGACCCAAGAATTCCTATACGACCCCCTGTTCTCCCAATTCTCCCCCCCCCCTGTCGCATACGTGGACGTACCTTGACAGTGATCAGCTTCGTGAGGACCGGTGCGAGATAGAGCCGGATGCCCAGATTAACCAGGAAGCTGCCAACGAGGATCCCGCCCTGGGAGGAAGAAAAAGAAATGGTTGGGGGGTTTCTGCCTTTATTCCTATTCCTATTCCTATTATCATTATTATTATTACTATTACTTATTTTTATTGTTATTATTATTATTATTATTATTATTATTTATTATTATATTAATATTATTATTATTATTATTATTATCATTATTATTATTATTATCATTATTACTATTATTATTATCATTATTACCATTATCATTATCATTATCATTGTTATTATCATCTTTATAACTGACAATTGTTGTTAGGGTAACACTATCTCTCTCTCTCGGTAAAGCTTCACACATCTCTTAGACAAATTTATCGTTGTTAATCAAAACATCTCTTTCTTTCCTTCTCCCTCTCTGTCTGTCTGTCTTTCTCTCTCATCCGTATTAAAAATAAAAACAAAAACAAAAACAAAATAAGATGAAAAAAGTATAAAAAATAAATGAATAAGGACAAATGAATAAGGTAAATAAAGCTCGAGGAAATCATTCACTCTCATTCACACTTCCCTCAAGCGGATTCACTCGGGGTTTCACGGCCACTCTGCATCCTCGATGAGCGACGAAACGAGGCCACATTCATAAGGGTCCTTCGCACGCTTAGAATTATGATCGACCCTATTTGCATATGAATCTCGACTTTTTGTCTCGGTAGAGAGAGAGAGAGAGAGAGAGAGAGAGAGAGAGAGAGAGAGAGAGAGAGAGAGAGAGAGAGAGAGAGAGAGAGAGAGAGAGAGAGAGAGAGAGAGAGAGAGGAGAGAGAGAGAGAGAGAGAGAGAGAGAGAGAGAGAGAGAGAGAGGCAGACAGGCAGACAGGCAGACAGACAGACAGACAGACAGACAGAGAGAATGAGAGATAGCTAGCTAGCTAGATAGAAAGATAGATAGATAGAGAGAGAATGATAGCTAGCTAGCTAGCTAGCTAGATAGAGAGAGAGAGGGAGAGATTGTCGCTTCCCTTATTTCTATTTTACTAATCGTCGTTATCATAGATCTTTCTTATTATGTATATGAATGTATGTGCATATCTCTACCTGTCGTTCAGTTAATTTAATTACTCATTTATCCGCCTGTCTATTGATCAGTCTGTTTGTCTGCCTGTTTGTCTGTGAATCTATCTATTTATATATCCATCCATCTAACTATCTATCAATCTATCTATCCATCTCTTTATCGATATTTCTATTTATTTGTATGCGTAGGTTACTGATAGGCTGTGAAGTGAAAAAAACGTGAAACATGAATGAAGATAATAACTTATCTAATCCCAAGGACATGTGGCCTAAGCACATTAGGCCTAATTTTGAAAATATGCAATGTATAGTTCCTTTCAAAAGCTCGTAGGCCACTTATTCAGAGAGAGAGAGAAGGAAAAAAAGAAAGAAAGAAAGAAGGAAAGAAAGAAAGGAAGAAGGAAAGAAAGAAAGAAAGAT
>NW_020870602.1:589517-611379 GCF_003789085.1 Penaeus vannamei
TATATATATATATATATATATATATATATATATATATATATATATTATATATATATATACATATACATATACATATATATACAATACATATGCATATATATCATATACATATAAATATATATATATATATATATATATATATATATATATATATATATATAATATATAATATATATATATATATATAATATATATATATAAATATATATATATAATATTAATATATAATATATATATATATATATATATACATACATATATATATATATTAAATATATATATATATATATATATACATATACATATATATATATATATATATATATATATACACATACATATATATGTATATATACATACATATATGTATATATATACATACATATATGTATATATATACATATATATATATTATACATATACATATTTCTCACTACACAGACACAGACACAGACAGACAGACAGACAGATAGAGAAACAGACAGACAGACAGAGACACAAAATATCTTCTTTTACTTCCTTATAAATAGTGATGCTTACTACCTGGGATTGTACGGACCTACATACACACTTTCCATAATGAAATAGTCATCGTACTTTTGGACTATTTTGTTAGCTACAGTGTAAAATTTGTTTTTAAAATATCTACTTTCAATATGATGTGACTTTACTTCCAAAGTAATGTGACTATTTTCATCCAAAATTCTCTAATGTGTTGAACTTAATTTGGTTAATTATGTCTTCTTTCTTTTTCCTTCTTTCATTCTTTAAAGGCAATGCCCATCATTTCATGTAACGTCTCTGTTCTACTGTATAATATATATTTCAAATTGTCATTATGGCTACCATCACAGTACTTATTCACCAGAATCTTGGCTATAGTATTTTGCACTGGGATAGTGTCTACAGTATAAGGTTGCCATCGTTCTTGTGGGCAACCATTTCTATGACTTTATTACTGAAACCTTTGGATACTGACAATAATTCTTCATAACGTTAAGAAACCGAAGTGGAGTATATACTCTATTCTTCACACTTTGGCTTTTTTCTACTGTCTCTGTAAAATGATATTTCAACCCAATGCCTCCGGGAAAATATGAGATTCACTGTAGTAATATTCTGTGGAAAGTCTCAGTGCATTGATGGCTCTGCAAGTGCATAGCCACAAAGGAGCCAATGAGTAGACTAACTTCACCTGACTTCACCTTGCCTTGAGTTTCCAGGACTTTTTTTTTTTTTTTTTTTTTTTTTTACAAAAGCTATCAATATTGATACTGTTACTTTTATTATAGATATCATAATTACTATAGTGTTATGATATTACCAACTGAAATATCAGATGTCAGAAAATATTTTTGAAAATCAAGAAAAAGGGTAAACAGGTGAAACAGGTACTACTCGTAACTGGCTCACTGGTGACTTCTTACTTGTGGAGCCATCTTTGAATAAAAACAATTGTTATATTAAAAATGCATTTTCATCATTTTTATGATATACCAGTACTTTAAGTTAGTTTTGGCCTATCTACCTATCTATCTATAGTCCAAGTTTATATTAAACTAAAACTGAATTATAAATACCTATATACAAATTTCATGTTTTTTATCAATAACAATCAAAACTGCTTTTAATGACTCGATTTATACTTACTTTAACAAAGTAACAATGTCCTGAAAAAAAAAAAAAATCATATTCTTCTTGGTTCCATGTCCTTTAGTTTGAGGTTCGGTAGAGTTGAGCTGCTGAATAATCCAGCTTGCCAAAGGATTTCTTATCCAAACATGATACACAATTTCACATCTTCTCACCTCATCAGTAATTTGTATAATAATTTCATTTCCTGAATTACACCACCACAATAATATTGTTTGGCTGAACTTTCAAATCCTTTATTTAGTCTCATGTATTTACCTTTAATGTGTGTAGTGTGTTCAGAGTATATAGTATGTTCACATTTCACTCTAATATTTCATAGATAATGCCCCATAATGAAAATCTTTTAATAGTTAGTAATAATATTAGTTTTTGGAAGTCAGTATTATCAGAGGCCTGTAGAAGAATATGCCAAGAATCTTAGATATAAAGCATTTGCTAGTTGCCATGCATATAGTATAATGATTAGACCTTTCATTACCACCTATATTAGTAAATATAAAACATTAGTAGCTCAAAGGAAGATGGAAAAGGGACAAGTTAAACACAGGATTTGTACGAAACATTTTTATATTATAGAGAATAGGAGATTATAAAATGAAATACATTCTGCATCTTGAGGATTAAAATGCATTGTCCAACTTGAGTGTTCTGTAAGTAGTCCACCGTCACAGTGATACCATTCCCATGATTGTGAGTTCAATTAACAAGCCATTATTAACATAAATCTTCTATTAGATATTTTGATAAAGGTTTAGGGCAATGTGAGTTAAGTTTTTGATATATTATGTACATGTATTTTCCTGCAAGTGTTTGTAACAAAAAATATTCTGGGTTATTATCCATCTATGAACTGAGCCAAACAAGAATTTCTTTGATAATGAGTAAAAAACAATTGTATTCTTTAAATTTTCTTATATTAAGAAATTATTTAATATTCTATATCTCATAATTTACAAGCTTCCATCAAAAATGAAATAAAACTTCATTCTTATGAGTGAGCAATATGACACAATCATCCGGACGCATCCAAAGACAAGTACCAGAGCAGGCACTGTACAGGAGTCACAAAACAACACCAGTCATGTTGTACCTGAACTGTCAAAAGGTCTTGCTTCATTAAGTAGTGTAGAATCACAGAAATGATTTATTTTTTTCTTAAAGAAATGCTTTGTCGTTCACCTTTTTTGTGACAATGAGTATGATTATCGAGTTGGTGTAAAAGCAATGAAGCAAAGAATACTAGCTCAGGGCCAGCATGACTATCAGACATATGCAAACAGGACGGGTGGTTACTACGCTCTCCTCACTAGCTGGCATATGTGGGGTAGCACCAAAATATATTTCAACAGGAGGCTTCATACTTACTAAAAAAAATAACATCTAGAACACTGAGATTCTTGTGCTTAAATAATTATACATTTAGTTTCACTTACCAGATTAACATTAACACTTTTTTTTTTTTTAGATTATTCTGAGTATACATTCTTGTACACCAAGTACATATCCAATTACATGCATGAGAAAAATATCTAAAAACTGAAATATAGACTCAAAACTTGAACTCCTGCAACTGAAGCTCTGGGGAAGTCACAACCAAGATTAGGCAACAAAAGAGGAAGGCTTATTAACAGGGATGAATTTATATCCTATACAAAAAATTGGCACATGTGCGTACAACAGCTTATCCACAAGTGATGAAAAAGGAACCTCCACCCTAACATGGTTTGATGTTAATGCATAATACGTACTACTTACACAACTACCTGTTGATACGTCTGGTAAGTACAACTACTTACATTTAATATTTGCACATACTGAGACGAAGGCGAATCTTGGATGCTTTCCAAACATCCAAGTATGGCACAAACAACAGCGACAATGGGAAAACTAAAATAGAAATGACCTTCGTACATTAGGCTTTCTACCCCCCAAAATGCTTCTCATTTAATTGTCATTGCATAGATCCATGCTTAAGTACAATAAATGGTTAAGTACAATAATGAGATGATGAACAACTATGTACACAAGTGTCACACCTTCACCTGCTAATATTCGCCAATGACCGTCGCACCATAGCAACCTGCTAACCTCAGGAAGTGTGGTAAACAGTTTCCCAATTCTTCGCTTTCTTCAAGAACCCGCCTGAGTAACAACAAGAGGCTAACAGCTACTTACCACATCATAATTTATTTTCCTATTGGCACATTAATCTCTACATAAGAGGTCCACTGGGCTCCACTATAGAGGGCATTCAGAGAGAATTACAATAGTCATTTCTGAAGAAAACCTTAGTAGTTTGAGGAGCCCATCTAGTAAATTAAGGCACTTCTAACTTGGTCTAATAACCAATCTGACTTACACTAAATTACACCAACCAACCAAATCCTTACACTTAATCAGCCATTGGAAAACAAATATAGCTTCATTCTCTAATTGCTATATTTGTTATCCCTTGTTTTCAAGTGTATTGGATTCTTTTCATAAATCTATATCCAATATAACTTTTGGTTTTATCATTCAGAAAAGCAACTAACCAACTGGGTTAATCTAAATCACTTCTTAACTAAAAGTATACTTTTAAATAAACTGCTCAATGATCAAAAACAAAAGTAAATATTCTTTCTTTGAATAAATTCTAATACAATGGTCATTAAACTTTTTTAAATCCCGCATCCTGGTCATGATTTGGCATTCTTCTTCAGATTCTGTACACTGTATTATCACTTCTGTCCTTAAAAGAAAGCTGCACCTTCACTTGCGCTTTATATTGGCCAAATATTAATGGGCTCTAGATTGGTCCAATTGTCCCATATCACAGCACAAGGCTTGGAAGATTGACATTAAAACTTACATGACACTTTGCACTAGAAGCTATCGAGATTCTTTTTAACACCTATTTACTAATCTATTTATAATAAAGATATAACACCAACAACACAAAGACCCTAACGATAAAGCTGTGTGACCAAGCTTAACATTAGCACCATCTCTAAATGCACACATTATATAGTACCAGTCTCAAGTAATTGATCTTCAGAATTACAAAGAATTTATTTTCTTCAAACAGATTCATCACTTATGTTACTGGAGATTCTAAGTAGGAGCTGCCTATAGCTGAGCAGTATTCCACCCTAGGAATGACTTTGAACATTGTCACAGAGGTTTCTGTTGTAATATTTAGTATCTCTACACAAGTTAGTACTTTAAAGTTTAGTTGACAAACTGGTGGTTGTCGTGCCCCTGTGGGCAGGCAGTTGGGACACGTAGGCACCATAGCCTCAACATTATGCAAAGGCTTCCCTGTGCCCACCCAGAAGGTTCTGAGCCCTGCCCTTGTACACGGGTCGGCAGTGTAGTGGCCATTAGACCCATAGGTCATCAACCTGCCCTTGGTCATGGGCGGTATTGGAGCGGCACCGATGGCACGTACCGACGATCGTGGAGCCGGGTGGGCGATGCTGCGGCACCCGAGCGCAGCGCGGTTAGTGGTGTGTCCTAGGGTGAGTGGTGGTGGTGGTGGAGTGGTGGTGGTGGTGGTGCCTCAGTGCTGGTCAGTAGTGACACGAGGGACACAAGAGAAGGAGCCCGGGGCGGGTTAGCAACGCGCCAGGTCAGCTGAGGGACCAGGATCATCCGAGCCAGAGGGGAGTTAACAGAAAAAGAGAAACGAATGTTAGTACATTACACTGGTGCAGGATGCCCCAGCATCATAATCTAAATATGATTATTATTATTATTATGATTATTATGATCTTTACACATGAAGGTGCACTGTATCAACCACCCCCTGAACCCAATGGCTTAGGACAAAAAGCTGCAATATGTATGTACAGTGCCCACCTACAGTCTTGCTCTACAGTGCCCTGCTTGGCAGCATGCATGCGGAACCACCCGCCATGTGAGTGACAGCGCCAGCCATGAACAGGCAGCAAAGGAGAAAGGATAAGGGTACAACAGACAGCAGCACCCTGAAGTCCTGGGCAATAAAAGCATGGAAATACTGGGATGAAGGTGAAAGTGCAGTTGTAGTATGTTTAAGTGTAGAGCATCAATCCATACTCCATTCTCTCTACCTGATTAGATTGATAGATTTACTGAGAAGAGGGTTTCATTTGTTCAAGATATGTCATACAAATTTATGTCACCTGTGATTGGTTTAGTTACTTTAAAAGTAAATAAAGCTCATTCAGATTTAATATTGCCATACAATGAAATCTAAAAGCTTTAGGGTATAATGGTATGCAAATACATTTAAATAGTGTATTGAAAAGCATTAGCTTTAGAAATATCCTGCACTGAAGACTGAATCATAAAATTAATTTATGGTGTTTTTTAATTCAAAACAAAACGATTTGAAAATGGTATGACATACCTTCTGTCCACAAATAATATATATACATAATATACATATCAGCCTATCCCTGAAGGCATGTACACACATACAATATCCCTCAAATCCACATGCACACATTCATACATTCTTAAAGTAATAAGATACAATTTTGCCATATACATATCTTTAAAAATAAGTATAAGAGAACAGAGCAAGAGAATCAACAATGAGGATAGTATAAAGAAAAGATGCATGAAAAAGAGAAAAGAGAAAAGTGATGAGAAAATAAAGAGAGAGGTAGACACACCATTCATTCCCACAGCCATGCAGATGAAAAGGACCAGGAAAATGTACCTCATGTTCTATTGTTACATAGTATGAATGTAATGTTATGAATCCATGTTTTGGGAATGATATGAATGCAGTGTAAAATGAGACTATGAGGATATCAATGTATATAATATACAAATGTCAGAGAAGGGTTGACAAATTTTAAGATGAAAATCTCTAAAATATATATGGAACAATGAATCTGTTGATATAATATGCAAATGGGAATATCTGTTTAAGCTTAGAATATAAGATGACAGGGCCTTGCACTTAGGAAAGGTCTGGCCCCAACTGCTACTCTAAGGCTACTGTCCCCACTACAGGCTGGTTCCTCAGGCAAGCACACACGGCCTTACGACCATTAGTCAGGTTTGTACGTTAGTCATGACTACGGCCCAACAAATACCTCAAGGCTGGTTAGTTCTCTTTAGGTAACTGGTGATTAATTATTTTCAATGTTCTAAGGATGGCTATTTTCCTCTTCTTATCTTTATTCTATATTCAGCAGAGCTGAAGAATCCATATTTATTGTCTTGTTTTCTTCTTCTTGGAATGAAAAGCATTATTTACTTTTCTTCATCAATTTATTTCATGACTTATTGGTATTCAAAGATCCCGAGATATACAGATACTTTGGGCTCTTGTAGCTGTGACCTGTACTTCAAAAACAATGTGAGCACAATATTTTCTTGGGCCCCATTCTTAGGTGGCTTTGCAACCACAGTCCTTACCAACTACCCATTCTTAAAGCATAACTTCAGTTACTTAAATTACAATAAATGGAAACAAATTATGGCAGATAAATGACTCCCATAGTGTGAAGCTGGCCAAGTTTTCAATCTTGATAGTCATGAAATAAAAATTAAACAGTAATCCAATAGCTAAAATGTTTTTGCAAAAACAGTAAACAATAGACAAAACACTGGTCACAAACTTGAAACCATAGTCATTACTCTTAATGATCTTTTTGATAAAGAAAGATAATGCAAACTTAAGCCTCAGTAGGGTTTTCTTGAGATAATTTACCACTTCTACTCTTAAATCATCTGAAATCCCTACTGAGGAGTCAATAGTCAATGATGCAATGAGAGAACAATTTTTTTTTTTACATTTTTTTCTTTATTGACCAGCTTCACATGGGGTCTGGAAACACTTTAGGAAAGGGCATGGTGAGCAAACTCCTCCAGCTATGAAGTTCAAATACTATGGAAATTAAGAGCTCCAGATTTGGCAAACAAATCAAAGTCAATCTCCTGCTGAACTCCAGGCAGGAGTGACTTGAGTTTGACAAGCATTATTTTTTTTATAAGATGCTTCCAAAATATTAATAGCAAGAAAAAAAGTGAGAGAAAAACAGAAAAAAATAGTCTGATAAATTACAAGCTATCAGGATGCCCTTTGGAAAAACAAATGCATGGACGGAATGTTCAAAAGATAATAAAACTGATAAGCTGAAGGAGAATCAAAAATAAATCTCACCACGCCCGAACATTATAAATATATATATCATAAACATGACTAAAATATAAATAAATCATTTCCCCACATCAACAGTCAGCATTTTTAAGTCATAGTAATTCTTATAAAAATAAGGAAAACTAACATTTTAATGTACTAAAAGGCAGCAATTACAAAAAAAATAAAAAATAAAAAAAGACTATTCAAGTAAGACATGTTAAATGCTCTTTCAAACGAGCAATACAAATTCACCATTGAGGTGGGGGGAAGTGAGGGAGGGGAGCATGATATGGGGGCAATCGTCTTAGTGACATTCAACTAACCTGGGTTGTGGCCTACGAGAGCGTACCCGTCCTTTGATAGGGGTGCTCCCGTGCCTGGCCCAAATGGCGCCGCTGCTTAGCCGCTACACCTGAACAACACAACGTGATGGCATCATGTGGCAACGTACACACCATACAACGGCTTTAGGTGTCAGAAAACAAGCCCAAGCAAAGGATGGGCACAGCTTGCACAAAAGAACTACATAAACTCAGACATCATAATGCTTACTTATGCCCAATTCTCTTAAAAATGTTGGACTTACAGTAGGCATGAACGTGAATAAATATAGTTCTATTGTCACAAACATTGGCCTCTGCCTTGGCTCCCCTTAATAATTTTGCATTCATGCAAAGCACTAATACTCTTGTCTATGACTAAGAAATAGTACACATTTCATCCTATTTGCATGATAATTATGCTCCATAGTACATTTAACATATTACATTTATAGAAGAAAAATTCACAACTGCTGCTGAGTGACACTTTGCCACAAAATCCTGTCGTGTATAACATATCAAAAGCAAATGACAGTATCAAAGCTAGACAAAAGCTGCTTTAGTACATTAAAGTCCTCACTGGTAACTAAAAAAGAAGTAAACTACAACAGTACAAAATAAATGATAAAAAAATCACAAAGATCATATGAACCTGTCTATAAGAGACTAGGCCATGATTAAAGACATCTTGAAGGAAACCTGATTTCAAACATGTGTATGTACATTTATAGCACCACCGAAATCAGACTGCAGCTGGAAACAATCAAGGCCAGTTAGTTCTGTTAGTAGTGGTGTTATGCTGCTGTACAAGGCCCTGTGAGGCAGGAACCTCTAAGCCAGAACCAAATGATGTGTTCTTTCTAGGGGACTCTGTACCACGAACTGTTTGGCATTACCAGACCTAATGAGTTCTATGACTAGTGAGAGTGATTAAAGTAATCTTGGTTATCAATATAAATATTTCAGGTTACGGATCATTTATGTACCCAGCAGAGTCCATGACATATATTCTTAGCAAATAAAACAAGTAATTATCAACACCATAAAATATGCAATATTTTGATAGTTTTTATCAACTGCACATACAAGTATTGGCAAAACAAGAATATCCTTTCTGCTAACCTCGTCAGGACCCTATCATCAACAACCTTATATTACAGAATTTTGTTAGAGATACTCCAAACCATGTTATACCTTTTGGCTCAATTCACTCTATTTTAGTTATTTATAACTTCATTTAGTCAATGGATGATCATTTTGATTACTTTATATCCAACTGATAATGAACTTTTTTTTTAATGAAACAAAAATGATCAAAATGAAATGAGGTGCAAAGGAATTAACTGTTTTAAGTTATAGAGAGTACATTTTAGGTATGTGCTTGTGCTAGGCTTGTGATAATGAAAGCATTTTAATCATACTTTAGTGACTACAATGCTGATGAGAGTTTGGTTTGTTTGTAAATGAGGAAAATGGGAAAACAACAATAGCACAGCCAAGAGGTTTGGATCTGAAGTATATATATATTGATATCCCATAGGGAATCTTATAGCTGTACATTATCAGTAGTGTCACATTTTAAGCTAGTCCCTGCCTTATATGATCAAAGGGTTAAAAGTGGTTGCCAAAATTTGTAATCTGTACAGTGTGGCACAGAGTTCCTTCCATTACCTAACCAGGCATTAATATCACCAAAGGTCACAGATGTTAAAGAGTATTTGAGTAATAGTAACAAGTGGCATTAACATATCAAGCTTAAAAAAAAAAAACAAGAAAACAATAAAATAAAATAAAAATAAATGCAGAGGAAATCAATATACAACCTTATGTAACTCAGACAATTTGATTAGCACTTACTTTGCCAATAATGTCTAACTGAACCACAAAAACTGATGTGAATCTGACCTTAAACAGAGTAAAAACTTCAAGGACAAGCAATGAAGGTAACAAATCTTATGGAAATGACCTCTGCTACTATTACTCAAACAGTGACCATTAACTGTGATCCCGGCATAAACAGTATGGTTAGCATTTGACCCGTGTCTTCTCTCTTCAACCTAGGATTGAATGGTGTTAATTATGGCACATTAGTGGCCTCTACGAGACCCATCAATCTGGAACAGTTTCCTAAGCAATTGCCTTGCTCCCTTATTTGGCACTAAACCATCTACTATCAAACTCCTGTATTTCTATAGATCAGACAGTTATATATATATATGTATATATAATAAGAGAGATATAAATGAAATATTAAATAATGATGGTAATCATATAAATCATAATAAGAATAAAAACTAGCATGCAAGACATTAAGTGATATATGATTTACTTGACTTTCTGAATAGTAATTAGCTCTTTACTAATACCACTTTCATATAAAATCTACAACCCTACAAAGGCAATTGCTTTGATAATCCAATTCACGATCTGCGTTCCTTGGTTGCTTCAAATCTTTACTGCAACATGCTATTGTATTCTACTTGATATAGATGTTTATGGGAAATGAAGGCAATTAAATCACAATGAAAAATAAAGAAATAAGAAAAACTTCAAGTGACTTGTATTTCTGAGAAAGCTGAACCATTATGAACGCAGTTTGAGTATGTGTTAGCACAGCAGGTGAGGCACAAGGTCGAACTTAGAGCCGACTTGCCATGTTGCTGTCACCTCGGTTAGTAACTTGGTCCCTTGGTAGCTGTTATTAAATTCATTATTAAATTGTCACCATTTGGAAAGATGAGAACATTAATGAGAATCAGGATAATATCCAATGGCTTTAAGAGCTGCCTCCCCGTAGCATAAAACTGATGCCGTCTCGGGAAAGCAAACTCACCATTACTGGGTGTTATTCTACATTCTAAAAGATTGCACAAACCAGCTCCTGTTTAAAAAGATGATTATTAACAGCTTTGGATTGTATCATATTGCCTTTCTAGAGGATGCTTCTTTTCTCACAGGAAAACTACAAGGCCTCGTTAATTCATCTTAAACCTTCAACAACTACTCAGCATTTACAAATAAACATTTCAAACTTAACACTTATCAAACCCCAGAAGGGCTTTACAAATATAGAGTAAAATAATGAAACAAAATAATGAAAACTAGGAAGGCAATGTGACAATTTTTCATGTGTGTCCAACAGATTGCCTCTGAGCTTCCTAAAACATATTTGTGTCACATTCATAATTAGAAATTGATGTATAATCTATTGTTGGTATTCAAATTATACTTATAATTTAAATTAGTTGAATATAAACTTTGTTTATCTTCACTAATAATACACACACACACACACATATATATGCATAGATATATCCACATATTTGCATGTATACATATATATTTACACACACATATGCATAAATATATATATGTACATATTTGCATATATACATATATATTCATACATATATACACACACATATATACATACATGTACATATGCATATACATACATGCATACATATGCATCCATATATATGTATACATACAAACATGCATATACACACAAACATACATACATATGCTTATACACACAAACATATGTACATTTGCATATACACATACATACATACATATGCATATACATACATATATGCATAAATATGCATATACACATACATACATATATATGCATATACATATAATTACACATACATACATATGTACATACATATACATATACATATATACATACATATGCATATACATAGATACATACATGCACATATACATACATTATATATGTTATGTATATGTGTGTGTTATATATATATATATATTTATATATATATATATATATATATATATTATATATATATATATATTATATATATATATATACACACACACACACACCACACACACATACATACAAATATATTGCTACTTTCTCTAATCTGCAACATGACCTATACCTGTGGCTGAGACAAAACTAAGAGGATATCTATTGGACACACATTAAGCTTATATTCCAAATCAAGAAAGTTAGGCTAGTTTAATAATGCATTACTGAGGAGGAAGTGGGTATAGATTTGATTAAAATTAGATGCTCTTAAATAATCTAAAGCATGCAAGACTGCCAACCCAAAACCAAGAATAACTATATTACTGCATCCACCACCACGACCAAGAGACAAATTAAGTACAGTCCTATAATTAAATCTCTAATATACCTATGTTGTAACATCTTATTGAAGATAAGGAAAACATCAATTAACTCATGGCCTATAGCCACCAACTTCAAAACACACTTTGCAAAAGAGCTATCAAACTACCTATATCAAATGAAGTATAAATAAATATAAGAGCCATCAACTTTCACAACCTCAGACTCTAGCAGAATTATAAAATATTTTCAGTAACTTATAATGCACACTGCCAAGTTTAAGTTTGGCACTGAGAACCCCTCACAACGATCAGTCCTCTGAGTCACATTGTAAATATTTGAGGGAATGAAACAGGTTATCTAAAGCATTTCTTTTCAAACATTTCTCAGAGGTAGAAAAAGCACCATACATAAACATTTACAATGAAAGCACTGGCCACAAAATGGAATGCAATAAACAAATCACTGGGCTTATTATGCACGCTGAATGAGCAACATTTGATAACTTAAATCTTTTTTTATTTTCAAAATTATGAAGCTCGGCCAATAACAAGTGTTTGGTTACACTATCATATCAGCTATATTACTTTGCTGGAAAGCTTTTTTTTTTCCCTATACACAGAAGAACAAGTGAAAGCCAGAGCTGGAATCCCTAGCACAACAGACGAGCCCCACAAAAATCATGGCAACACACCACCGCACGCTGCAAATGCTGTGTGCGGCAACATGGCCAGATAGTGTGGTTAACCCTTGGTGGGTGTGTGAACGGTGCGTGGGTGCGGTGGTGTGGGTGGTGTGGGTGGACTAGTACATGGTTCATCTGGCAAACAACCCACCAGCAGCGTCCGGGGGGTACTCAGTGAGGAGGGGGGAGGTGAGGGCAGCGTAGTTGGCAGCATACTCTGCAGCAGCGGCATATGGAGCAGCATACAGGAGACTAGCAGATGCATCACTTGCAGCAATCAGTGGTGGCGGCATCCCAGCATTTCCTGTTCCATTTATCAGCGCATTTGAAGTTGGAACATGGATCCTTGCAGGCATGATGAGAGGAGGACCACCCAGCGGTGTAGTTGTGCGCAGCGGAGACGGGAGTGTCATTCCTGGCGTGATGAGGCGTGGTGCCTCCCCTGCAAGATGACCCAGTGCCTCAAATTCTGGCAAGGGGCAAAGAAGGTCATGTTAGTCAGTCAGTCCACCACCAACACACACATACTCCTCAAAGTAAATTAGTGCATCCTGAAAATGGAAAACAACTATACCCCTTAAGTCATGAGACTTTAGATCTGGAGAAAAGAAAGCAATGAATTTAGTTTTATTATCTGAGTCCCAATCCCTGACTATGTTATAACTTCATAAAATATTGCAAATGAGAGGAACACTTGCAAATCATTAGTTATATTAAATCTCAGACATCCAGTTGTTAAAAATCTACTCTATGAAGTCTCTTTATAGTGCACTATAAAAGCTGGCTGTTGAGATTCTAATACGGTTGTAAATCATGACCATCTAAAACTGCTCTGCAATTTCCACTTTACTAAGACACTCGCTGCACTGAGCGAACCTAACACGAATTGATAATTGCAATTTTTTTTTCCTCTTTCATAGTGTACACTACCTTCCATACACATTTAACCTTCTCTTTATAAAAGCAATGAATTATCACCCTAAAATTGTCAGCCCATGTAAGAGTGACCCCTCTAACAATTAAAATCTATTCTAAACATCTGAAGAAAAATTGGATATCTTTACAAAAGTACACTATTTTTTTTTCTTTTCTTTTCTTTTCTTTTGGGGTGGGCTGGGAGGGTGCACTATAAAGAGATCATTTGGATAAGAAGTCTTACAACTTTTGTTATAAGTCTGAAATATTATTGTAGCTGTGGGAATAAAAAAAACATAATAATGTATCTCAGAAAGATTAAGCCATCAATAAAGCTGCATTACCAGTTGCATTTATGAAATAACTCGTACACACACTGTGGAATTTTCAAGAAGTTTCTCGGTGATGAGGACTTAGCATGACAATGGATATATTGAACAGAACCCCCAAATTATTTCAAACCATTTTTATCTAAATGAAACAAGTAATGCATTGATTCGTCTAATGATATAATAGGATCTATCAATCCATACAAAGGACAAACTACAATATAACAAGGAGAGTTTAAGTACTTCAACTCTAGGTTAAAGTTACAGTAACCTCAACTCTGTCTAATATAAGCAATAAATCAAAACGGCAAGAGTACTATACCGTTCACTGGGTACAGTCGACCCCCGTTATAGTGGCTGCTCTGGGCAGAGGCCAAAAAGGCCACTGTAAGGAAATGGCCAGAACAAAATGCAATATAAGTGATTGAAATTAATGTTAAAAAGGGGTTAATTGGGCTTCGTTTACAGATCAGTGGCCTTTGTTAGGATGTGGCCCTGTAACGAGTCGACTGTATTATTCCAGTACAGTGGTGTGGACTGATCAAAGACATGCAAGGCAAATGTGCTCTTAGGAACTGAAATCATATACTGCAACTACAAACAGGTTCTGATACTCCAAAAAGCAATACTCCTACAGTATGGTGCTCCATCTGAGTGTGTATATGACCTGCACTGCTGTTAGGAGTGCAATTCCAAGAGCATATGATGCCAGTAACACACCAGTCCTCTCTATAGTCATAACTTGTATTATTTAAGCAAAGTCACAAGCAGGAATTCAAATTATAACACTAAAGGTGTATAACTACAAACAGTGCTTAAAAGCATTAGATAGAACATACCTGCATTCTTGCTGGAAGAATCTCTGTATGTGCCGTTGATAATGGCAAGCTCCATCAGCTGTCTCTTCTTGAGTTCATCTTCACCATCAGCCTGTAATATTATCATCTTCTAATGAAAACTGCTAACATGCCTTAAAAACAGTCTGTTCAACACCAAATAACTAAAGGTAATAGAAAAAATGGGAAAAAAATAGAAAAAACATTGTGTGTGTGTGTGTGTGTGTGTGTGTGTGTGTGTGTGTGTGTGTGTGTGTGTGGTGTGTGTGTGTGGTGTGTGTGTGTGTGTGTGTGTGTGTGTGTGTGTGTGTGTATGTGTGTATGTGTGTGTGTATGTGTGTGTGTATGTGTGTGTGTATGTGTGTGTGTATGTGTGTATGTGTGTATGTGTGTAGTGTGTATGTGTGTGTGTGTTGTGTGTGTGTGTGTGTGTGTGTGTGTGTGTGTGTGTGTTGTGTGTGTGTGGTGTGTGTGTGTGTGTGTGTGTGTGGTTGTGTGTGTGTGTGTGTGTTACATATGTGTGTGTGTATGTGTTACATTCATATAATAGATAAATAAACTTTATATACATTACATTCATATACTAGATAAATAAACAATGCACAACTTACTGATGGAACAAGCAGCTTTCGGATCTCTTCAATTGCCCGCTGAATTTTAAGTTTGGCTCTGTTCTCTGTGTCTTCTACAGTAATGAGAACATGCAATTCCTCATTTAAGTGCTCCCAGTTGGGTTTGCCGCGGTTCTGCTCCTCCTGTTTCACAATTCATAAATCATTGCTGTTAGTTACCTTTGTCAAGAGGTTCTGAATACTTGTAACAAGTTTCCTATAAGGGCAATACCAAAGGTTTACATGCAGTACAACATTGACAAGCACAAAAACGGACACATTTTCACTACATTATCAATACTCTAATACACAGACAATCTGTCATCTACAACAGACTTCCAGGATGTTAAAGAAATACAAATCTGCGTTTGGTGATGATAAACCACAGACAATGAACATCCGAATAGACAAAATACATATAGAATAAACAAGGAAATCTTCCTCTTATGAACAATACTATTCAAACTAACATTAAACTTACATCCTGTTAAATCCCTCTTCATACAATCTAGTCCTGCTCCTGAGTTTGCAGCATGTAATATATATCAAACAAAATATCATGATAATGTTAAGAATATCCATTCAACTGTGTATTAAATATATTTCATAAGTTAAATGAAGAAAGGGAGAGGAGGTAAAAAGAAGAAAGAGGAGGAGAGAGGAGAGGGAAGGGGGAGACAGAAGGGGGAGAGGGAGCAAAGAGAGCGAGGAAAGGGAGTGAGGAAAGGAAGAGAGAGAAGAAAGGGAGGGGGAGGGAGTAAAGGAAGAGAGAAGAGAGAGAGAGGGGGAGGGGGGAGAGGGAGGAGTGGTAGAGGTATAGGGAGAGAAGAGGAAAAGGAGGGAGAGAGAGAGAGGGAGGGAGAGAAAGGGAAAGAGGGAGGGAAGGAGGGAGGGAGGGAGGGAGGGAGGAAGAGAGAGAGAGAGAGAGAGAGAGAGAGAGAGAGAGAGAGAGAGAGAGAGAGAGAGAGAGAGAGAGAGAGAGAGGAGAGAGAGAGAGAGAGAGAGAGAGAGAGAGAGAGAGAAAGGGAGAGAGACTAAGAAAGTGGCAGGCATGGATGAAAGGTGGAGGGAAAAGCTAAAAGGATTGAGACACAACAAACAACTCAAACAGTTATATTCTACAATTCGGTAGAGCAAGTTTCCAGTTCTTTGTGTGCCTTGGCGAGTGAGGGGAGAGTGCAGGAGGGGGGGGGGGAGACTAACCTTCTTTTTGTCCCGCATTGAGCCGCTCACCGCGCATGATCTTGCACCCGGTCTCTTGCTCTAGCTGTTTGGCCGTCATACCGCGCGGCCCTAGTATTCGACCCACGAAGTTGAACTGAAAAGGAAGAGAACATTAATTAATCGTTGGATCACTCTCACTCCAAATGCGCGGCGTGTCTCGCAACCCAGGCAAAACCAAAGGCCAAAATAATCGCATCAAAGAAGCTTGCGTAGAGCGTCCGGGAGGGCCAATCAGCGCGGCACGCGGGGGCGAGACGCACTTGGCCATTATGCAAAGGAAACGTCATGGCGAAGAGGCCAATGCCGTGTACAGGTCAAGGAGGCGTGTCATGTATTACGTGCATGTGGGTGGCGTTTGATATGACGGGCGGCGCGAGTGTGGTGGCAGCAGGTGTTGATGGCACTTCATCTCGTGAACAGCGACAATTTTCAGTGCTACGGTGGTGGTGCTGGTGCGAGGTAGCACCGGTGGCGTCTGTCCATCTGGGCTGGGTTATTAATACACAAGCGGCGTGCGACCCAGACCCCATGCTATATATACACCCACCACCCTACCCATGCCGCCCGCCGCCCAACCCGCTCCCGCCTATCAACCCATCCCACCCAACCCAAGGCTCTTCCGTCCACGAAGGCAATTCCAAGCCCGTGATTTGCCTTCAGCCAATGCGTCCCTCTCCGCCGCCAAAAATAAGTATCCCGGACTCGAACTCCCCTCAGCGCCGCCGTCCGCTCGCCCCGCGCTGGCCTCCTCCGCGCCTAAGAGCCCGCTGCCGCTTCCCACCCGCTGGTTCTAAATCCCCATGCTACGCCTTCCCGCTTCACCCATCTCGCATGAAGGGGCGGCGTGGGCCCCTGTGTGTGTGTCCAGGTGGCGCAGCGAGTGTGTCAGCGCGGGTGAGTGCCCGTCGAGTAGCTTCTACGGCTCCGCGCGATGCCTCAGGAGACACGTGTCTCCTCTTGGACACGTCGCACCTAAATCTCGGACGTGAAGTTTCCGGCGGCGAACTTCTCCCGAAACACACACAAGCACGCGCGCTGCGTCACTAGCTAAGCTCCTCTGCTGTATGTGAGCGCATTTGAGTGCGTGTATTCGTAGTTGTGGCTCCCTGTCTGTTTATGAAAAAGTGGAGAATGTCAAAGGAAAAGAATGTATACTTTTCCCTCTATCTTCTATATGAGAGAGAGAGAGAGAGAGAGAGAGAGAGAGAGAGAGAGAGAGAGAGAGAGAGAGAGAGAGAGAGAGAGAGAGAGAGAGAGAGAGACTGTGTTCTACTGTGCCACGCAAGCCTTGGACCCCCACCAAGGTAAACACTCGCACTCGTCATCCATGCTAAAACTAACAACCGCCTTTTTTCTCGCTTCTCTTTCCTCCTGATCACCTAATGAGTCAGTCACATCTGATTTTATCCAACCTTCGCGAGTCACAAAGACCTCCCTTTGTTTTAAAAGCCCGATCGCCAACTCAACAAACCCAACAAACCCTCCTGATTATAAACAAACAGAGCAGCAGCATAAGCAACAACAACAACAACAAAACGGGGTACCTTTACGTAGCGCACAAACACGCAAAATAGGAATGCAAGAGTAAACAGGAGTACGTGGATTGGGGGAGCCAGGTGGGAACGGGAGGGAGACGGGGAGGGGGGGGGGCATGGTGCCATCAGCGCGTGCCAACGTAAACGCTTGATGCTACCTGGCGCCCTCACTCATTACAGCAGGGAGAGGGGCAGGAGGAAAGGGGAGAGGAAGAGAGAGGGAGAGGGAGGGAAAGAGGGAAGGAGAGGGAGGAAGAGAGGGAGAGAGGGGAGAGGGAGAGGGAGGAAGAGAGGGAGGGGGAGAGGGAGAGGGAGGGAGAGGGAGAGGGAGGGAGGGGGAGAGAGAGAGAGAGAGAGAGAGAGAGAGAGAGATAGATAGATAGAGAGAGAGAGAGAGAGAGAGAGAGAGAGAGAGAGAGAGAGAGAGAGAGAGAGAGAGAGAGAGAGAGAGAGAAGAGAGAGAGAGAGATTTAGGCACCCGGGTCGATCTCACTCTGACCGAAGTCGTTTGGCTTGCCAGGCGTGACTCAATTTGTGCGCGGAAATAAGTGTCATGGATGCAACAACGGAACGCACATGCACACCAACAGGCCTGCAATCGTTCCGAATGTTAATGGCGCAACCCGGTTCCCCTCCGAAAGCACAGTCACTTCGAATCTCCGCCAAAACTCAACCGTGTCAATTCCTTGAAGGCAAATAATAAAGTTTGACTTCGGGAGTAAATTTAAAAAAAAACGAAAAAAAAAAACGTGTGTGTCAAAGCGCAACAGCTGGGTGTCCGCGTCTTGTTTACTCTCCAAACTGAAAACTTAAAAATCTTTAAAAAAAAACATAACCACGCATCTTTCCGTCATCCATAACCGCGCACCGCCTTTAGTTTCCTCGAGGGCAGCAGCAGCAACTCTCAGCTCCGAGCCGAGATAAATTTATCGTGTGGGTCTGTTGAAAAGTCTGAATATCAAGCCCAGTAAAAGGCGCATGAGAGCATACCCCCCCGCCCACCCCACCCCAGCCCCCTTTCGGGAAGCCAGCCTTAATCGAGGAGGAAAGGACGTGATGCGAGGGAGATGCTGTCGCCGCGGGTGTGGGGCCGAGCGAAGACAGGCGGGCGGGCGGGCGCGGGGAGTCACAGGACATGGGCAAAAAAGCGGGACGCGGGTGGAGCCACGTGCTGGGGGCGCCGCACAAAAAGCCACCTCCTCTTCCCCAGCAAGGCGCCACCTGGCCGGCACCACAGCGTACGCCCGCCGCAACGAACGACTCTCGGGAACGGACGAATGTGGCGGAAACGCTCGCCAACGCCGACGGGAAAATGAAATGCAAGCGCCGCGGCCCACAAACCCTTGCACCGGATCGTTCATGAACATCTCCAGCGCGGACACTAATGTTCACGTGGGCATACACCGTGGACGGGGGCGCGTCATAAAAATCAGAGAGGAGGAATATATACGCGAGCGTTAAATGCCACGTCGAACATTCAGTGTCGCAGTAATTTCTGGAAAAACTTTGACAGGAAGAAAAAGATTTCCCCGCGCGGACGGAGGCTATAAAAACAACCTAATTGGATCGCGGAGAAATGAAGGTTTCCCACGTTCACTTTGTCGACTCTCAGAAGCGAACAAAAAACGCCCAAAGACCAAGAATCTAAAAATGCGCACTTGTGACCCTGTGCTTCACCTACATATTTGCAACATTCTTTACCGGGCATCTGCTTGCAAGCGCGTACTCTTGGCATATCGCTCTGAGAGGGAGAGGGAGAGGGAGAGGGAGAGGGAGAGGGAGAGGGAGAGAGGGAGGGAGGGAGGGAGAGGGGAGGGAGGGAGGGAGGGAGAGGAGGAGGGAGGGAGGGGGGGAGAGAGAGAGAGAGAGAGAGAGAGAGAGAGAGAGAGAGAGAGGAGAGAGAGAGAGAGAGAGAGAGAGAGAGAGAGAGAGAGAGAAGAGAGAGAGAGAAGAGCGAGAGAGCGAGAAAGAGAAAGACCAGAGAAAGAGAAAGACAGACAGACACAGACAGACAGAGAGAGACAGAGAATATGAGAGAATGCCTACGTTCGGGCGGGATCGTTATCACCTCCAACAAGGCTGCCAAAATAAACAAGTTTCTCGTCAGACGTAAATTAATGAGGACGTTCTCCCTCGCTCTCGCTCTCTCTCTTGTATCTGATCGCCATCTTAATCTCCTTAGACTCCTTTCCCAAACAATTTTCCCTTTCCCTCCTTCCTCCTCCTCCTCCCCACTTATATCTCTCTTTCTCTTCCCCCCCATCCTTCCTCACACTTTCTCTCTCCTCATTCCCTCCCCCATTCAACCCCTTCTTTTCTTCTTTCATTTCCTCCGTTCTCCCTCTCTCACTTTCTCTCCTCCCCTTTCTTCTTCTCTTTCCTCCCTCTCCCCACCTTTCACTCTCTCCCCCTTTCGCCCTATCTCTCTTCCCTCTCCCTTCTCCCTTTCTCTTCTCCATCCCTCCCTTCATCTCCAGTTTTATCTCCCCTTCCTCCCTCTCTCTCCTCCCCCTTCCCTCCCACCCCCCCCCCTTCCCCTCCGCCACCCCCTACCGCCCTCGCGCAGGCACCACGCACGCCCATCACTTCACCAGAGAGGACAGGTGCGCCTTGCCCTTTTTGCGGCGGTGGGGGCGGGGGATGCTAATATGAAGATGGGGGAAGTAGGGGGGGGGGCGGGAAGGAAGGTTTGAGGACGAAGAAAATGAGGAGGAAGATAAGAGGAAATGAGGAGGAGGAGGAGGAGGGCGACGAGAGGGAAAACGAGGAAGACGACATAAACAATAAGAGACTAAGACGGTAAGACAAAATTATAAGGAAGATAGGAAAATGATACAGAGGATATGCACCACCACCCTCCTTCCCCCTACACCACTTCCCCTCAAACCCCCCACACCACCCACCCCTTCCCACACCATCCAATTACAGAGGCTGCGAGAAGCTCCTGCAGTACCACCACCCCCTCCCCTGCCCTCCCCCTCTCCCCTGTTCCTTCGTCCAAGCAGTCGCCGTGTTGTTTACATCAAGGCAGATGCATTAGAATGACCATAAACAAGGCAACCAAGGCGTTAGGTCACACCTCTGTACTGCACGCCCACTCTTCCTCTCCGCAGGATGCTTGGAGGAGGAGGAGGAGGATCAGCAGGCGGTGGAGGAGGAGGATCAGGAGGTGGAGGAGGAGAAGAGAAGAGGGAGAGGAGGAGAGACGAGGAGGAATAATAGGAGAAGAGAGGAGGAGGAGAGAGAGGACGAAGAGGAGGAGGAGGAGGAGGAGGAGGAGGAGGAGGAGGAGGAGGATCAGGAGGTGGAGGAGGAGAAGAGACGAGGGAGAGGAGGGAAAGGAGGAAGATGAGGATCAGGAGGAGGATCGGAATCAGAAGGAGAAGAAACGAGGATGAGAAGGAAGAAGAGGGGCAGGAGGAGGACGACGACGAGGATCGAAATCAGAAGGAAGAGGAAGGAGAAGAAACGAGGATGAGGAGGAAGAACAGAAGGAGGAGGAGGAAGAGCCGCCAATGCGCG
>NW_020870602.1:611479-638979 GCF_003789085.1 Penaeus vannamei
ATACCGCTTTGTCCAAGCCTAATAATGCAACATAAGTATAAAATGATATTTATATTTATTGATACACTTTTGTGTAAATCTCTTTCCAGGCTTGGTTAGATGTCTATAATGTATCATGGAACAACACTTCCTTTATATTTCTGGCATCTGTGGCCCTGTCAGCGGCTATCATCATTGTCTCGTGGATCCTTCCATTTAACAGCAGTATTAGGAATCGCAAAACCAAAATAAAGATCAAGATAGATGAACCAGAGGATGATGAACAGGTAATTATTTTGTTTGTCTTTATATGTTGGAACATTTGTTTTTTATTGTTTTCTATTGGTGAATATATGTGTGTTGATAGTTAGGAATATTTCTCATTATTTTAGTATTTCTTTTCATACTATTGTTGCTTAAATACCTAGTAGCCTTCTTTTGTCCTCTTCCTTTCCCACTCTTTCTCTCTCACCTAATGTTCTTGAACACTGGAAATAGTCTGTATAATCTCTCAAGCTAATATACCTGACCTGCAGCCCTTGCATTACCTGCCATTATTGGAAGTCTTTCAGAGAAATATTAATTTAGCCTCTGAGATGAAAGGTGATAAAGGTGGAGGTTGATGCACAGGTACCTGATGACATTGATTAGTTAGGGACCCATCAGAGGATAAGCTGTATTGATTGCTTTCATCTCAGTCTTGACAGGAAATTGGTCCTATTGATTGTCTAATGGATTCTCTTTTTCACACATGGGGTCTTTGTGGAGCTTTTAGTATTCATCAGTGATTGGAGAGAAGTTGTGTGCCATTTTTATAATAGCATAGAATACAATTCAGTGAAGGCTGGTAAGCTAGTGACAGGTAGTTGATGCCTTCATTCACTTTTTTTTATAACATTATTAATTATGCATATCTGAAAGCCTAAACCAAGAGTAACCATTTAAAAATTAGTTAAACATTGTTTTTATACTTTGTGTCTTTGAAATATATCTAATACATTTCCAACAAACCCCAGGAACTGCAGAGGTTGTTGGATATGGCCCACCATGCGCCTGGAGATGTAAAGAAGGCTCAGCGCCGAGCACTGGAACGCAACATTGAGACTCACATGAGTGATGAACAGCGACAAGCTGAGAGAGAGTAAGTGGGATATGTTGGTTCTGAGCATATGTTGAAGATGGTTATTGAGTCATTACAAGATGTAGTTTATAATGCATTTGGCATTGCTGGATTCTTGGATGCTCACTGAAGTTTAGCCATGATTAAGTTTGCTATTTCAGTCCAGTTGGAAATGCTTCCTTGATATATTTGTTCCTACTGCTATTGAAGACTTTTGCATTTGTTTGTTATAGATTTATAAGTCTTTATATAATTGCTGTATTATCTGACGTTCCTATAGGCAAGGAAATGAGCAGAAATGTAGCGATAGATCTCTAGTACAAAAAGCAAAACATTCATCTTTTTTTTCCAGGGCTCAGTCTCAACAGTTAGCTGCCATATTTAAGATGATGAAAGAGCAAGAGGAAAAATTTGGAGAAACAACCATAGATGAAATAAAAGACCAGATGAAGCTTTATTGTGGTTAATGCAGATACGACCTTGGCCGACAGGTGGGAAGAAGGAAAGAAGTCATGCATTAGCCCTTGAGTATAATTGCTCATCATTCCACTTTTTTTTAGTAAGTCCAGGGGAAAAAGTGGGGTTTTGATTTTAAGAACTGTATTTGCCTTTAGCTCGCAGAGTGCATGGCACAGCTCATACTACTGAGCTTGGGATCACGAGCCTCAGTTAAGCGTTTTCTTCCTCTTTTCTTTTCATTTTTCTCCTCCTTCTCCTTCACTTTCTCCTCATCCTCCCCCTCCTCATCCTCCTCATCCCTTTTCTCCTCATCCTTTTCCTCCTTCTTTTCCTCATCCTCCTCCAGGTGATACCATGAATGTTTATATTCAAGCTTATAATAATTAAAAAACACATAATGAAATAAATTTTGTAATTGAATAATTGCACATCACAGTGTGGGTTGAAAGAGGGTAATTATGCACTCCACAGGTTAAGAACCAATAAACTGCAACTTTATATAATTGCAGATGTGATATGAATTATATTTTACTAGGATTGTATGTTTTTTGTATGTATGTATAGAGTTACATAGTAAAGCATATTTTATACACAGTGTGTGTATGTAGGTGTATAGAATGAATAATGCAATTTTTATTCTTAGAGCTAAGTTCCCAGCTCATATGATGCCCATTTATTATGCTTACCTTCATTCCCAGACAACTACTTGAATAGACCGTCATAGAATTATTAACCCCTCCATAGTGAGCTGGACAACATGCCTTAGTCAGCATATCTTCTGCAAATTCAGATCTCGGTAAAACTTTTTTCCCTCAAGAAATTATCAGTAAAGATTAACATAGAACAAAGATATTAGCTGGAGTTCAGATTACAGAAGACATTGACAGGCAAATAACAATTGAGCTGTATAATTTCATTCAATGCAGTTGACATGAACACTCCGACACAGAGCAAAGATGACTGGCAATAGGTAAAAGTTGCCATAGTGCTTTTGTACCCCCACACACTTTCTGGTAACACATTTCCAGGTTAGACACTTAAAATTGCCTATGAAATTGCAAAACATTATAGAACATCAGTTGCCTTCTAGGTAAATGTAATATTTCATCAGCCACTAAGGAGGGGTAAAAGGGAGTAGTGGAGAAGAGTATCTTCAACACTTGTAAATGAGAGTAGTGTCAACCTTAGCATGTAAATATTTCTTTACTAACCGTTCAGACAGAATGTAAAACAAGGGTCCAAACTTGACATATAATATAAACAGATGTTTAGCAGCAATAGGAACTAGTATTTTGTAGGATTTATTTATAAATAGATTTGTATCATCCATTTCAAGTTGGATAGTAGTACTTTAGAATATGTAATTATTATCAGGGTGTTTGTTTAGTTGTGTCCTCCATTATTATATTTAAGGAGGCCTAATTAATTACTTAATATTTATGTATGAATAGACACATTGATTCTCTGAAAATAAAGAAAAAAAAGAGACATAAGCCCCTTCACTTCTTTGTCATTTGCATCCTTTGGTTATTTTCAAGATGCAAACTTTGTCAACAAGTGCACTTAACATCAATGTGTGTGAGAGTGAGACGTGAGTGAGAGAGAGGGAGAGTGAGTGAGTGAGTAGTGAGTGAGTGAGTGAATGAATAATGAGAGAGAGTGAGTGAGTGATGTGGTGTGTGAGTGTGTGTGTGTGTGTGTGTGTGTGTGTGTGCGTGTGTGTGAGTGCGTGTGTTGAGTGCGTGCGTTGCGTGGTGTGCGTGTGTGCGTGGTGCGTGTTGTGTGTGTGCGTGTGTGTGTGTTGTGTGTGTGTGTGTTGTGTGTGTGTGGTGTGTGGTGGTGTTGTGTGCACACTTTGCATTAGAATGTAGACTTAATGCATAAACATGTATTATATTTATGCACATATATGTGTGTGTCTATGCATGTGTGCATGCATGTCTGTATGTTTGCCTAAGAATGTACTTTAAATACAAGATAGAGTACATGTAATTCATGGAATTTGAGTAAAGATAAACATAAAAATAAAATCAGAGATAAAGATCAGGGTAACCCAATAATTTTTAATTATGTATATTTGAAAAACAGTAAACCTTACTGTGAAGTATTTACATTTACATGACTACAAGAGCTTAGTTCCCAAGGAGTCAATTACTGGGCGTACCTGATCTCGCCATTTACTCATATCCTTGATTTTGGGAAAGATTTCTTTATCTTTTATTTCTTATTGCTTTAAGTATTGATAATAACACTATAATAATCCCACTGTCAATGATAGTACTAATAACAGTAATGCTATCAATTACACTTTTCCAAAAACTCAGGGAATGGGATATCAGGTGAGGTTTGGTAGGCCTACAAATTGACTCCTTGGTAACTAAGCGCATGTAGTCATCTACGTATAAACAAAATTCGCAAAACAAAATTACAGTGGGCAGTGCAATTACCCGACACCAGTGGGTTAAGGCTGACTAAGCAGTTTTGATTTTAAACAAAATTGATATAGAATAAATGTCATATTTAATTCATGTAGCTTTAGATTTTTTTTTTTTATTACAAAGAATATTGTATTTGGGAAGAATATTCTTGGCCATAGTAATTACCTATTACCTATATATGATATGAATATATTTTTCTTTTTCTTTAAATAAAATGTGGCTATTCCTTTTTGGCATTATTATTTCATTTGGAGTCCTCCCTGAAAATAATTCTCTACATATTTAGTAAAGTATCAGTTGCTTGCTGATATCATGGGATAATGAAATTGATAACATTGCATTGATAACATAGTTCCCATTTCTTTTGCTTAAAGCTTTTATGTTGATAAGTAATACTGAGCAGCTATTCATCATACTGCTTATTCACAAAGATACTATTAAGTTAAAAATCATTCATTATGACTAATAATTAGTAAAACCCACCATATTAAACAAATAAAAGTTTTTCAATGCAAACAGAAGAAAGGTTTGCATCAGATACAGCACTAGCAATGAAGACTAGGTAAAAATATCCTTCCTTTTAAAGGTATAGTAAAAAATATATATATAAGTGTAAGTAATACATGTTACTCAGTTAGTCTGCAAATTATTATATACACTTACTGCTGAATTAAATATTCTCATCAACTGAAATTGATGCCATGAAAGAAAAAACATGACTGTGTCAAAATCTTTTCTATGAAACACTTAGTGGATAATTATAAACTTCCTTGTCCTCCCCATTTACGTTTGGCAGAGTAGTTTTTCTTGTACAGGGCATATTAATAAACTTTGGGGTAGACAATACTAATATTTTTATTACCTTACAATTATGGAAATATACAAATTTTAGAAAACAATTCCTCATCTATTGTTGTTAGAGTACTGGTATCAGTTCCACTGAATGGTTCTCACCTAAAAGTATATTTACAGAACTTCACTCTGAAAGTATTTCACCATACTAGAGTCCTATTTTTCATTATAATATGATCCATGTTTTGAAAGAAACAGGATTCTAATGAACATACCATGCTATAAAAATAAACAAATTTCCTATACTTTGCTAGGAATAAATATGATATACTGTTTTATTTTTTAAGTGGAAAAGCATTTCAAGCATTTGACTACTCTGGAAATTTTTCTTTTCTTCCTTTTTTAAATTCTATTTTTACAAAAACTTTGACCTTCAATTCATCCTCACATTGTGTAGACTTTCAGCAAGATGGAAAATCCTAGTTCATTTCGGAATAAAGATTTTTATGAGCATTTAAAAGAAAAGCAATGCTGATGATATTGTACTTATTACTGGTACCAACTGTTATATTTCATCTAAAAATAATGAGAGTATCAGTATCAGCACTCAAAATTTCTATACTAATGCACCTTCAGACATTTAGTCTACAAATCACAAGCAAACCCAATCTCATTTCGGTTGCCCTAACAACAACATTGAATTGAAAGTGGCATAAACTAGTACTGCAAGTTTATAATATGTAATAATGATACACCACTGACCACTTCTGAGATGTATTCACAGTACTGTAGTTGGACATTTAAAAAACAAAAAAAAGATAATATATTTACAGAACTTTTTGTATTGATTTGCTTACTAACAACAGCTTTCAAGAATATGTTAGCTATCTCATTTTACAGAGAACATATACACTAGTCTAGAATTATCAAGTCATCATCATTATTATCTTGTCCGGGTTCTCCCATATGCTGGTCATGATCATCTCCTTCCTCCTCTCCCTCCTCTTCCTCCTCCTCCTCTTCTTCTTCCTCCTCCTCTTCTTCTTCATCCTCCTCTACTTCACTTGAAGACGCAGGAGGGGGATCCATGGTCTGTCTGTTGAAGAGGTCCAAGGTGATGGCAGAAAGGAAGGCCGGATAGCAGTTCTCATGGCGAAGATAAGCATCAATCATGTCTTCCAGCGTGCTTGAGAACTCGGTCTCGAGAAGCTGCAATTCATTATTTTTTGTTTGCTGGAATAGAGAGATTTTATTTGCAATGAATGTCCATTTCAGAGCTAATACTTTAACCTGTCGACGCCACGGATGATGGCCAATCATATCAGATTATATGTGGTTAAGCCTGCTCTAAGTTGTATGCATTAATTATTGTTTGCTTGTTTGGACCCAGCTACGGTCACAGAGGAGAAACAGACCTTGAAAAGAAAGCTTAAAGCTTCTTCTTAGCCTCATTACCTAAATTATCATTTTTGCCTCAACCAAGATCATACAAAGTGGGGTAAATTTAGATTTCCTAAGCTTCCATTTTTTCCTCACACAACTCAGCATGTGGTTCTGTATGGCTCTGGGAGCTCCCATCACAACTGGGTTAAAGTATTCAATATGTATCAACAAGAATTATTCATTTTTTTCCAGATAATGTGAAAAATATCATTGAATACAAAGTGTTAAAGCCTTATGACAACACAATACAATGTTACTCACCTCAAACAACAGATAGTCTGCTTGAGATTCTGCATACATACTGATTAGTTTATACTGATTATCAGAGCAAGCATCCACTCTGTAGCCAGTGAGTCGATACATCACCTCCCGTATCGCTTGAGATTTCTTCTTGAAGGCCTCCATAAGGCGTTTATTACGCATCTCCATAGATGTGATTTTCTCTTGGAGTTCTGTAACAGATTTGAAACAATGTACCAGATATACAGTGACAGCTTGTATAAATATTTGCACCTCTATCTCTCCCTATTTCCCATTTTCATTCTCTTGCTTTTCCTGTTCTCCCTACTCCAACTCCCCCCTTTCCCCCTCACTATCCTCACATTCACTATCCTCCCCTTTCGCTAACTCTTTCTTTATATATCCATGCAAATACTCATTTATTTTTCATTATAACAGATAAATCCATCCCTTAACCCACCCGCGCCGGGGTACATTTTGTAGCCAAAATTTAAAAAATCCGGGAAGCTACAAAATCGGCGGGCGGAGCTTCCCCGGAGTCTGTCCGCCCGCCCGGCCGCCCGCCGCTTTTGCCGCGGAGCACGGCTCCGAGACAGCATCGCACTGGCGGGCAGCCCGAAACTGTTTATTTTTTCCCTGTGTCTCATATATGTGACACCCGGGACGAATGGGTTAACTGTTATGACACCAAAAGAGAAACCAAAAAGACTTCAACATTCCGTACCTGTAATTTCTTTTGAAGATGGGCCATCACTGTTCACTTTCATCCCAACCTTTTGGGTAATGTCATGCATTTCTCCCTCTTCCAAAAGCCGGACCCTCTCACGCAGAGCATCATTTTCTGTCTGTAGCCGCTCAATTTCTGTGGCACGGTTCTCCACAGCTTTGGCAAAGGGATTATTCCTACAGAAAAAAAGTTTAATCATGCCCTTTTTAAATTTAAGCCACTACATTTTGCACTTAAATTACTTTACACGTTACACAAAAAGAACATATCTCATCCATGTATATTTATGCACATAATGCAAGTATCATGTATTAATTTGTGAATGAAAATAACTTCAGCTAGTATTGTAAATCCATATATTTTTTCTCATTTTTATTGATGTTAACTAATAATATGTTTTAAATTTTTCTTTAGAAATCCAAATTTGATAAAATAGAGACATGCCAGAAAGCACAGACATATAAAAAGAAAATACCATCAAACATAAAATCATTCATATGTATTTCAGGATGCAAAACAACAGAGGAGGCCAAAGACTTACTCAAAGTGTATAACCTTAGTCTTAGTGGGGTCATAATCTCCTTTCAGTGCTCGGCTTTCCAGTCTCAGCTCCAGGGTTTCTTTTTCTTGAGTTAACTTGGCAATATCTTTTTCAAGTTCAATCACTTTCTTCTCAAGGGCAGAAATTTTCTCTGCATCATCCTTTCTCTTTAATGTCAAAATCAATGTATTAGTATACATATTATAAAACTTAAAATTAATTTCCAAACCTTTATATACATTAGTTCAAAAGGCATATCAAATACTCTAGAAATACACATCAGAAATATCTTTTTTAGAGAATACCTGAGGAACATCCTTCTCTTCCTCAGACTCCTTGTTGAATGCATCTAACTCTTTCTCAAGCCGTTGCAGCTCCTCCTTGTAAGACTCCAGCTGTGTCTCTAACTTCACAATTCTTTCCTGGCTCACCGTTGAGTAGTTGATAGTCACCTCAGACTCATAGGAAGTAAGAATGCTCTTCAAACTATCACGTTCCTGTTAGGGATTACAGTACCTAATTACAATCATAACCTTTTTTCTAAAGGAAATTAGAGACATAGACTGAAAGGTCGAGAGCTAATAGGTAAATACTAGAAGAGCAATACAAGAAATTACAAGAAATCCAGGTGTGTTTATGGTAAATTGGAGTTTCCCATTTTGTAACTATTAGCCAGGTAGATGCCAGATTGCTCTCAGATGTCCTTGGTAACCTCCTACTTTAAGCTGGAGTATTAGCCTACAGGGGTTACTAGTCCTAGAGATATCAATATATCTTCATGTATTCTGACTCCACACTTTTGGATATTAAACCATCAACACCCTCTGGATTTGTTATGCATCCTGGTGTCTATTTTTGGGGGGTGAGGGGCTACTCAGAGTAAAGACCTTAGACCAAAAACAACAATTAAATATTAGGTAAAGTTGGGCAAGGATGGTCATTCAATAGTGCATGCCACTCAACTATGAGGCTATCATCCAGCTTGCAGTAGGCACACATCCCAGTGATTGGGTCACAAACAAATGACTTGCTAAGCTTCCATGACATGAGCATATTTGTCCAATCCATTGGTCACAGAATGCATGTCAACATGTCATTTGCACTATAATTTTGGTTTATGAATTGAATTTATAAATGCACAAATGAGTACTGGCTCTACAAGGACTTAGTCCCCAAGGAGTTAATTATTAGTTATATCTATCTCGCCCGTTTACCCTTTGCCCTGATTCTTGGAAAGATTCTCTTTTATTTGTTTATGTTCGTGAGGCACTGTCAGCAACAATATAGATATTAATTAGGAAAAAATCTTGAAAATTCAAGGAATCGGGAAATCTACTACTACTTGCTAGTGTAATGGACAGGACATAGAACCTGCAACCAGTGGCTAAAGAAGCATTATAATGTTGTTGTTTTTCTTTCATCAAAAATATAAACTCATATTACCTTTGTTACAAGCATAAGCTTTCTCTGTAATCTTTTAATAAGCTGGGCATTCTGTTGAGTATTTCTCTGTTGTTTCTCCAGCTTCGCTCTGAGACTTGACAGCTGAGCACTTTCTGACGCTCTGCTACTTTCCAACGACTTTTGGCTGTTGAATATACATTTTTCATTACAATGAGCATAGCAATAAACATTTGACAAATATACAGATACATCCTTCAGTATTCCAAATTAAGTGATAATCTATACCATTACCTTGCACGCAGTTCTGCAATGCCTTCCGCTATCGTTTGGTCTCCCTGCTTTAGTTTCATCAATTGCTTTTGTAAATCATAAGCAGTTGCTTGAGGTAAACCCAGCTCCTCACTGACAACTTTCTCATATTGCTGCAGCGCATCCTGTAAGATGGTTTTAAGAGTTATAGAGTTTGATTAAGGGGGAAAGGCACTTCTCCATAGCTTTTCCCGTGATATGGAGACAAGGACTAACTAGTTCTTTTGGTAGGTTACAAAGTTATTTCTATTTGAAGAGTCTGAGATGCAAGTTCTTTTTATTGAAATAATGCTTTAATATAAAAAAAAATCCTTTCAGTTTTAAATTTTGGATGTCTTTTCTTTGTTTGGAATGCACAAATAAATAAATATGATAATTATAATATAAATGGTAAAGAAAAGTTATCATAATACAGACAATGTACTTACATGTGATTATTATTTTCTTAGTCCCTCTAAATAAAATAAAATCTCATACAACGTAAGCAAAATACCCCTCTCAAAAAAAAATAGGTGAAAAAAATATATAAACTATAAATCTGCCAAAACCACACATAATCTACAACACATTAAGGTGCAGATTAACTTGCCTTGTAGGAGTCAGCTTTGGCTTGCATCAAAGCACTGTCTTGACATCGACTTTCAAGCAGCTGCACTTGATGCTGAGCATTTGTCAGCCTCTCTTCAAGAAGCTGAGTGTTCATTGCTGTCTCTCTGTCGCAAAATTTGTTTTTCTTTTTTTTAGATTAATGTCAAAATGCAAAAGAAAATATACACTAAGAGCATTTGTGTCTGATCTAAATCTCTTGTTTACATTATGATCTAAATGAGCCAAGGCACATTTCCTTAGCATGGTTATTATTCAACCATCTACGTAATCCACTTCCTATGATCACAAAACAGTACTAAATTTAAGACAAACAAGTGGTACAAACCTCAAGAACTTGTTTTCTTCTTTCAATTTGGCAATTTCTTTTTCCAGGGCAGGAAGCTTGCGCACTGTTGTTTCAAATACCTCTGATTTGCTCTGCAAACTCTCTAGTTCCTCCTGGTGCATTTCCAGTTTCTGGTGAAAAATATTGCTTGTTTTTAACCACATTTGATTAACAATAAAGAGCTAAAGGCTCTTTGTAGTTCCTTACAAAGCTGACTACATTTTTGACAATTTATTATTAATGTATGAAAAAGAAATACCAAATCTAAGCCACATAAGACATCCTGGTAAAAAATATATATATAAGACTAGTAGTCCTTACTTTAATTTTTGACTTCGCTTGATCAAGCTGCAGTTTTAGTGCCTCTGTCTCAAACTGACTTGCACCTGAATCTCTGAGCTTGTGCTGGGCAACTGCAAGTTGTTTTTCCAAATCTTGTACATAGGACTGTGCGAGGTCAACCTTCACAGCAAAACACAGAGCATTAGAGACCAGAATAAGATGCTTCAACCATCCTACAGTACAAGTGTTAATGAACGGCATGCAATATTATCAAAAAATATACACAGGAAGGTATACAAAAACATCAAAGATCACGATGCCTAAACAAGCATCATTTCAACAAATATTCAGACACAGATCTCTCAAAATCACCTGCGATGTCTTTTCTTCCATCACTCTTTCAAGATACAGTGCTTTCTGGCGAAGACTTGTGATCTCCTGCAGGCAAAGGAAGAAGATTAATCACTAACAAAATCTGCAGTCCTATGCTCTCATCACTATCAAAGAAATAAAATTTAATTTCAAACTCTGGATCTATACCATTTTCTTTGAAAACTATAATAATAACAACAACAACAACAATAGTAATAACAATAGTAACAACAATAGTAATAATAATAATAATAATAATAATCATAATAAATCATAATAATGATAATGATAATAATAATGATAATAATAATAATGATAATAATAATGATAATGATAATGATAATAATAATGACAATAATAATGACAATAATATTAATAATAATAATAATAATAATAATAATAATAATAATAATAATAATAATAATAATAATAATAATAATAACAACAAAAACAATAACAAAAATAACAAAAACTTTAACAATAATAAAGATAATAACAATAACAAAAACAATAACAATAAAAAACAAATAACAAAAACAATAAAACAATAACAATAAAAATAAGATGACGATGATGATGGATGATGATGATGAACATCATGATCATCATGATGTGAATAAGTTGATTAATGAATTATGAACAACAACTAATTAATAACAAACAATAAATCATGAATCACAAATAACTCTCATAAACTAAAAACTGATGAGAAAATGGCTAATGATAAGAATGAGGATCCTGATAAAGATGATAACAATAACACTACTATCAAGCCCAAAGACAGATGAAGAAATCTAAAGACCGCACATACCTCCTGGAGCCGGTTGCACTGCTCAATGTGTTCCCGTTGCATGTTGATCATCTTGCTCTCTGTCTCCCAGCTGGTGGCTGTGTACTCCTCCTTCACTTTGTGGGCGGTCCCTTGGATCTCACGTTCCTTAGCCTGCATCTGCTTGATCTTGTGTTGTAGGTCATCTATCTGTAATAATTTTATTGATTTTTTTCCATTGGTTAATGAATACTTATATTAAAAACAAATAATACTCAAACTAAAATCCGACATGTGTATTTCAATTAACCCTTTCAAACTTCTCACACAACAGACAGCAAGACTGCGATAAAACAACATTCTTTACAGCAATGCTATTGGTTTCCATAAATCAACATCTGTATTGTGCTGTACATACTAAGCATACCACCTGAAATATTTACTTATACTCAAATTCATGTATAAAGTAGGGAATCTCTTAAGACAATTATTCATAAATTTATCTATTTATCTTGAGAAACTAGAGTTTATCTCTTTATGAAACAAAGCCATTAGAAACATAACAAATAACTACCAAATAAAAGAATTCTATATCGTAAGAGAAATGACAGCATACCAATTCTTTGTCTCTCAGCTGCTTCCGTTTAAATCTTTCCAATTCTTCTTCCATTTCTGCTTTTGCTTTCTTGGCCGACAGTTCCATGTTATGAATGCGCCCTTCGAGTCTGTTTATGGTGGTTTTTGCATCTATGATCTGACTGTCCTTTTCTCGAAACCTTTTTGAGATGTCTGAAAGGAAGGAGCATATTATTGTCCAGAAAAGGTCAACAAATACAAAATGCAGAAACATGAACAATGCTATCATGAAAAGCAATAATCAGTAACAAAAAAGCAAACAATCAGTTCATCACAGGACTTGAAAAAATAAAACATATACAACTCCAAACAAAGCCATAGTACTGTCCAACCCATAAATATGCATACCCCTCATTTTTTCCCCATTTGATATACTTCATGTCCTGATAAAAACAATAATAACTGTAACTACCTTTAACAAGATATCTGGCATTAGCCTTCCAGTAAGATTTACTATAATAGTGTATCATTCAAAACTCCTTCACATCAAACTTGAGTTGAAAATTAGTTAAATATTTCTCCAGCATTGGGCCACTAAATAAAAATAATAATAAAATCATATAGAAAATATATAGTATTGCTTATAAAAGAATCAAATTTAAGTCAAAATTATAAAAAATAAATCTGTGCATATAGAGGATAATGATATAATTAATATCATAGAGTACCTGCACTGACCTAAATGCCGCCCCTCAGCCAGTATGGAAAGGTACTTTTCAAAGAGATCTGTGTGCACAAAAAAAAAATTGTGTGCAGTGTGCAACAGTTACCAAGTGTGCACTTCAAACTCCATAAATCAAATTACATAATTATATTAATGGTTAACTACCATAAATCACTAAGGTGTGCAACCAGGAACTCAAAGAAAAATCTTGGGTGTGCACCTGCTGTACTTTCCATACTGGCCCCTCAGGACGGATCAAAACAGATCTACCAAATATAGTCTTGCAAGATTGAAATTGTCACCATCCCTGTCACATGAAGGCTCACCTGTCTTTGCTAAAATACAATGCACAGACACTATGACTTTATCTGAAGGGGTCTTTCCAAAACATACATAAAACAAGCAGACCCAGACTGTAGAGTTTGGTCTGTGCGGGGAACGCATATTTGGTCATATTCTGTCCACACAAATGTAGTTCTCGGGTAAGTTCCCGCACACACTTAGTTCTTTTTTAAATCATCTTCCGCACATAATTTTTTTTTTACCTTTCTGCGCACATGTTTCATCATCCATCCACAGATCCGTCCGCACGAATGTATACAAAATGATGTTTTCCGCGCATGAGAAAATGTGATATTCCCCGCGCAAGAAAAATACTCTCCAGCCTGGGATCAGACCAGGCTGGTGCAGAATCATCCAACCAACCAAAAGATATTTCATACCTAATCCTGTCATTTCATCGATCTGCCTCTTCCTTGACCTTCCGACGCTGGTTCTCGAGTCATCCTCAAAAATACTCGAGGAATCACTAAAAGCCTCAGAGAAGTTGAGTTTCTGCCGCGAGTCCCTCCCCACAGACGAGTCTCCACTCTTCTTGCCACTGAATATAAACTGGTTAAAGTCCTTCAGAGTCCTCGCTATCACCGTTGGTTCCGGCGACCCATCCATTTTGTTGAATTTGTCTTATTGCACGTATTACGGGGATTAGGAAGAGAGAGGCAGTGCCGTGTTTGGCGTCGGAGCCCGTTTGTTTGTGTCCGGAGGGCGGTTGTACTCCGGCGCCCCTGTGCTATTTCAGTATATTTGTATATATTTGTCTAATAGGCTTATTTTTCAAAGGTTTTGGAGCTTTCAATTATCATTGATTTACTTTTGAATCATGTTTTTCATCATGTGAATTTCTATCAATAACAACTGATTGCATCTGTTAGATCCGCTTCATCAAAGTTTGAATCCATTCTAATGAAATTGCGTTCAAATAATAAGCTAATGCGAAGAGATAGTCTTTTTCTCACTTAAATTTGGCCAATTACACCAGCTGATTAAACAGATACATTTCCATTAAGATAGATATAATGAAATAGATTTGAAAAGAAGAATAAAAATCCAGATAAATATAATGAAAAAGGTTTGAAAAGAAGAATAAAAATCCTAAGACACAGTCCTGCAGGAGTCGACGCAGCGAGCAGCAAATTTCAAACACAAGTCAAAAGGTCGCGACGGGAGGCGGTCGCGCACCAACTTCGTGTCTAAAACCCTACAAAAGAAGGAAGAAGAGAGGAAGAGAAGAGGAACAACAACTCGAGCCAAGAGAGCGAACAGTCTCCACATTTCACCGAATTTGTAAGGCCAGACAGGCACGAAACTAAAAAACCGAGAGACAGACCAAGGAACACTGCACCCTACGTCAGGAACCCAAGGTACATCTAAAAAAAAAAACGTAAATACTGAGTCATTTGGCGAAACAAATCAATTCCCTCAAGCTTCAGCCACCCAATAAGATTACCAGATTAGCCATGGACGATTTTCCAGCATGTCTCCCATCTCCAAATGTTCTAAATGCCCAAAGTATTGGTCACGGGATCATTTCCTTCAAAATCAAAATCAGTTTTCTCTGTAAAGGTAACCATTCAGCCTATGACAAAACATCAACAGAAAATTGCCATTTAAAAGCCCAGGACATAAACAAAAACAACGTAACACCAAATAACTTGGACGTGAAAAGAAACTCTTCCATCAGTTAAACCTTACGACACAAAAATCGAATCAATCAGTCCACAAAAACATCATGATAACTACAGCCGAGATAGACAACACAGATGCAGAATACGTGCAGCACAGATGACAACACAAACACTACACGGCAAACAAATCCAACCACAACACAAACCTTTGCTCAAATATTGTCATAGACGGAAATTGTCTTGTATCAGTCTATCAAATTATATAGTTTTGTCTCCCAACTCAGATACTACCTCGTTCTGCATATTGTCCAAAGATACACCAAACCCATCGGTGAAACCAAAACATAAAAGCAATCACGTAAAAACAGAAGAACAAACACACACACGAACAAAACTCAAAAGACAAGGAATGCGGAAAGTCCCCAGTAACATGGACACTCCCAACGCCAGTACAAAAGACCCCAACAACAAAAAGGAAAAAAAAAAAAAAAAAAAATAATCATCTTGAATAGAAGTTGTAAAAGATATATTCAAATTGATATCAAATATAACCACAAATTTAGATTCTGATAAATCAATTTTTGAAATATTTACAGAAATAATAACAGAAGGTACTCCAGTCCTAAAAGAATTTTTGAATGGATTAATGAATAAATTAGTCCTCTGGAATGCCAGATCAGTAATGAACCAAAAAATAGATATAGACTACCTTATATATATTGTAAACCCAGAGGTATTCGCAATCTGCGAAACATGGCTTGCTAAAAATTATAACTTTGATGTAAAAGATTATGAAAAGACTGACCAGAACAAAGGGGAGGAGGCATAGCAATATGTATAGAAAACAGTATACAATATCAAAAGATAAACCTTAATGAAATACAAAATGGTGAAATAGAAGTATTAGCTATAAATATGAGCTATGAAAAAATAATTATTATAAATAGATTTTTTAAGAATAAATTTACAACTACTTTATAACCCATTCACCCTCCCAATACCTTGCTCGTTGTCGCTTAGATGGACTTTCCCAATACCTAGCTCGTCGTCGTGGGAGGGCTTAGGAGACGGGGACTGGGACCCTATGTAGAGGATCACTCCTACCTACCCTGAGTACTTTCTTTGGCCCAGCCAAGTGGGATTGATTCTTTGTGATTGCCCCCATAGCCCCCTATTCTGAGAATACCCTTCTCTTTCAGCAGTGCCTCCAGAAACAAGTAGGCAAGGTTACCTTTCAAAATCGCTCTGATCATTCACGCCTTGTCACAGACTTCTGTTTTTTGTCAATGCCAAGCTTTGGGCATTGATTTGCATACAAAATTTTGGTGCACAATATTGAGCATTCTTGTATGATTATGTTGGTAATGTATTGAGCCCTACCCCTTAAACAATTTAGTACCAGTAATTACCAACTTTTAAAAATGCCTAGTTTTGTAGGCTAAATTTTTTGTTATTGCAGTGTGTTTTGTTTACTTGTCATTAGTGTTGATATATGGTAATTACATTGTATTAATTAAAATCTAATAGAATGTACAGTTTGTGTGATACCCTTTATCTAGATTGTATTCATAGGCTCAAGTATTGCATCCTATACTGTTTGAATTGGGTTTACAGCTCATTTCATAAGCTTTTTTATTATTTTGAAAATCATATCAAGATAACTGAACTTCCTCACATTTCTTCCAGGATTTTGCAAGATGGGCGTCGGAAAGAATGGAGAAAGCACGATAGAGAGGGATATTGCTGGCCTGGAGGAGATGACCAGCCAGGCCATCTCTCTGTATGCAAACAACAGGGTCAACTCTGCCATAAATGCATCCAAAGACATCTTGGTCAGTTCTTTGGCTGCATGTGAACACTCAAGGCTAGCTCTGAAAGAGACCATCAGAGGTACGGGTCAAGCCTCCATCAATCATCATAAATATTTTTTCCTTCTTTGTAATATAGTACAGTACCACTATGGCAGTATAAGAACATTGTTGGTATCAAAGGATAGTTTAGGTTACACAGACTTGAAAATTAATGTAGCCTTAACCCCATGTTGCTGGGACTTTGTAGACTTCACTGTAGTATTTTTGCATAATTTTTTCTGCACATAGATGGCTCCATAAGTGCTTATTCACAAAGGAGTCAATTAGTAGATCTTGTAACCTTACCTGTTTTCACATTCCCTTGAGTTTTGGGGGGAAATGCTTTCTTTACAAATGCTATTAATATTGATGCTGTTATTATTATAATAGACTATGATACAATGCATTAGACAGTAACGGTACCATTCTAAAGCAGCAGTATAGTAGGTCCTAATCTGAAACCTCTAAAGTTGTGATATATTCCTTACTTACAACAAAGACACTTTCACTATTTGATTATTTGTGATTTGACAGAGCTACTGCAAGTTGAGGAAGCAGAATCAAATGCTCTTGATGAACTCCGCTCTGAAACTTTAGGTCCAGGAGCAAGTCAGGTGGTGTCACAAATTGCCCAGGCCAAGAGGAGAATGGTATGTTTGCCAATGGGTTAAATTTGCACTTTGGAATGTTTATAGTGTTGTTTGGTAATAAATGGCTTACATGCATATTATTAGCTTCTGCAAATATCTTTCAGGAAGAAATAAAAGAAGAAATTAAATCAGTGACAGGAAGCATAAGTCACACAGAACAGCTGGAACACTCCTTGGAACAGAGGGCCAAATCCTCTAGTAAACATACAACAGCTGTTGTACCCAAAATCAAGTTAGTAAATATGCCTTTATTTAATATTTGTGTTAGTTTTCCAATAATGATTGACTTTCATTGTGTTAATTAGATTGGACAGATAGTATACAAAGAAAATCCTTTTCAGTTCTTTCACATTACAGGGTTTCCTAATCATGTCTTTTGTATTTTAGGGCTGATGTTACGACCTTCACACAGATTTCTCATCTAAAATGGGACTACACTGCTCCAGAAAATGTAGTCAAAGGGTGTATCCTTTTATCCTGAAATTTATATCTATGTGTGTACAGATTAGCACATACATAAATATATAAAGATATTTTTTTAACTTACAGATTAAATATCAAAATTATTTATATTAGCATGAGAATTTCCCCTAACCCCGTGTATATTTCTATCCTGGGGGCGCATAGGAGCTGAGGGATAAGGCCCAGCGTTGGGATCTTCCCCTATCTTAGACATCCGCCCTTGGTTCAACCAATTTTAAATGGTCTTGTCTTCTCTCCCTCGCCTTTTCTTTCTCTTCTCCAATCACTTCTTCTGTCTACTTCCTAAAATGAAAGAGCCATGCTGAATGAATGAAAGGCAGGCTTTGTGCTAGTCGTGAACAGCCTCAGGGAGCCATGGGCATGGTATTCCGAGGGGTAAACCTTTTCTCTTCCCCACATATTTCAGGCTCACCTCGTCCAAAATTGTTTTTACCCTTATTAGGGGGATTGAGATTTGTTCCTTCATCCGAAATTAACTTCTCTGTTTTTTCAACCTATCTGTCCTTTGATTATGGCTTTGACCACTGCTGCTGCTATCCCCACCATGCTTGCTGTCTGCTTGATCCATTCCGAATTATACATACAGATCATTATCCAACCTTTAGAATACATACCTTCCTCTCTCCAAAGATCCTTCATTCCATCTGCACAGTATTCTTCATTTTCTACCCCCTCCTCTCTGATTCCTGCTATTCATCCTTACTGTCCTCCTCGCCACGGCATTACCTCACTAAGCATCACCCCTTTTCTCTTGCCTTGTCCTACTACTACTTCCACCTTTACAAACTTTTTGAATATGCTATTTAGCCCAGCTAAGTGGGATTAATTTTTGCAATTCCACCTACAGCCCCTTACTTTGATTATACCCTCCTCTTTCAACAATGTCTCCAAAAACAAGGAGGCAAAGTTTCCTTCTGCAGCCAATCTTGCCTTGTCATAGTTACATCTGCATTCAAAGTTTGTGTATTATCCTGACTGACCTCACTGACCTATTCCTGCTCGGCCCCACTCCTTTCTTAATGCTTTCCCAGAACTGTTTCCATCTTCTTGGCTGATTGCCCTGTATATGGCAAGGATTGGTAAGACTAAAAAAAAAACTGTTTGCTTGCATCTTTATGTGATGCAGTATCAGCACAGTGCTATTCTATTCCTCCCAGAGCTTGCTGTAAGTCCTACATCAATATTGCTAATTTTATAGGAGCTGCCCTACCTACTAGTTCAAGTCTGAGGTAGCAGATCTTGGACTCAAACTTGGCCTCATTCTATGTGAGGCCAGTCAGGATGCACACCGATGAGTTCTTCTCTCACTACCTATTCCAACGCTGTCCTTCACTCTGCTCCTTTCCCTTCTTTCCAAGATATCTCAGGATCTCCCCTGCCCCTTACCATCCTACCTGTACCCAGCTCTCTTTCAGTCAAATTCTTTTGCCATTCTAAATCCAGATACTCCCATCTTTACCACTTCCCTGGTGCCTACTAATCCAATCACCCTAACACATTTTTACCCTTTTAACCACAATGCTGTTCCATATTGCTACATGACCTTTAATTTATTTTTTTACATTTGCTTTCACCATTAACTAACATCCCCTCAATCCCATGCCTGTTGTTGCCATGGGGGGAGCTTAGCAGACTTAGCAGTGCTGGGATTGCCCATATCTTGGGCCTCAGAGTGTATCATTTCTCTTCCCAACATACTTCATTCTTACCATGGCCAGCATGGAACACTGCACCCTTATTAGGGGCATTGAGGATTGCCCCTTTATCAACTAGCCCTGCAGATTTACATTCTCCTGATTCCCCAACCCCAGGCTCTCTTTCTGACTGATAGTCCTTCCTCAGTAGCTACTATCACCTCAGTCCAGGCCAAACCACCCACCAAAGTCATTCCTCAATGTTCAGAAAGTATTCCTCCTCTCCCAACTTCCTCTTCTTCAGCTCTTCCACCCCTAAAGCCTTCTTCGTCTACTACCCCCCTACCTTATTATTACTCTGCAACCTTATTGTCCACCTCTCTTCCACACATCCCCATCCTTCTACCCCCATTTTTACAAACCTGAATAAATACTCTGTTTAGCCCAACCAATGTGATTGATTTTTCGTGGTCCCCTCTACAGCCCCTTACTCTGACAACACACTCGTCTTCCAACAATACCTCCAAAACGAGTAAGCAAAGTTTCCTTCCCCAGCCACCCTGATCATTCCCACCTTGTCACAGTTACATCCAATTTCCAAGCTAAAGCATTATCAACCCTAACTAACTTCACTGACAAACCTATTCCTGCCCAGCCTCACCCCTCCCTCAGTACTTGCACTGGAACTGTCTCCATCTTCCATACAAACTGCCCTGTCTTATGACAAATATTAGTCAGATTTTGGAGAAGACCTGCTTGCCTGCCTAATGGAATATAATGCAGTATTAGTACAATACTATACCATTCTCCCTAGAGGCTGCTGTAAGTCCTCAAATATTGCCAAGATTACTTTTCATAGACATGACCTCCCTTTGATGTTTATATAGGCAGAGAATGTCTCCCTTTACAACCATATCATCCCCCCCCCCCCATCCCCCATCAATTCAGAACTGCTGGCATTTATGCCACCCCGCCAAACACTGCCACTTCACAGCCCAATGTCCTTTGTGTGCCCAACCTGGTCATGATCGATCAAGCCTCTGTAGAATCCCGCGCATGTGCCAATTGTAATGGCTCCCATAATGTGTTTTACAGGGCTGCCATACCTACAAGTTTGAATCTGGGATGGCAAATCCCAGATTCAAACTTGGCATGCAGACTAGGTTTTTCTTTGCTCTGCTTCTCCTCCTACCTCCCAGGTTTTTTTCTACATCACCCCCAGTATGTCTTTCTCATCTCACTTCTACCCCCTCCCTCTCCCAGTCAAATTGTTTTGCCATTCTAAATCCAGACACCTCAATCTCCACCACTATTCCAGACACTTCAGGCTCTACTTCCTAGGTAACTACCCCTCTCCCTCCTCCTTCAGCTCATTGCACAAGACAAGCTAAATGTTTCATCCCATCTTTTCCTACATCAGCCTCTCCCTGTGCCCCTAAAACATGTCCCCTCTTCTTCATTTCATAAGAAAACCTTTGTTTCTCATACCTCCCCAACCAATTCCACTTCAGAAACTCTCCCAAAATATTCAAAACTATCTAATCATGACCCAAGATAAAGTGCCTAGACCAAATCCATCATCCAGTTTCTACTCCCATTCCTTCGACACTCAAAGTCACTGCCAACATCCATCCTCCTCATACTTGTGTCCCCTCTACACCTCATCCTCCCAACACATCCCACTTCCCTTTGCTTCAGTTGCACCATCCCCCTTCCTTCCCCAATATCCTTTCTACTTCCCCCTAGATACACATGTGACTTCGTCACAATAACCCCCTTTCCTTAATTCTTCCCTACTGAATGTAATCTAACCACCCTTAAACCCCCCTTTCTCCCTTTACTAATCCCTACCTTAACTACACATCCTTGCAGAATCCCATACTTCTTCCTTAAAAGTTTTTTCTTTTCTTTCTTTCTTTTCTTCCCTCATTACCTTTTAATACCAATCTTAGCCTATTTACCCACCCTCTCTACCCTCACCCCTCTTTGCCCCTTTCAGTGCCATACTAGCCTCAACTGCTATACAAACTTTAGCATATAGCACATCTTATCATCAACTAATGTCTGTTTTTACACTTTTCTGTATGACTATGTCCTTTGATGTTTGGCATATTTATTTTGCTTTGTAACCATTAATCATACTGCAGTTTTATTTACATGCTTGCTTTCTTTGTTTATATAGTACATGTGCAGTGTTTGCTCATGTTTGCTTTTGTATCTTTGTTTGCTTGTTTGTTTTGGATACTTTATTGGTTATGATTACTTATAGAGGAAAGCTTCAGTTGCAGAGTAGACAAAATTTCCTTAACTGCCCGACTTCAGTCATTCTCCGACCAGAGAAGAGGGACATCACCCCTTTCAAGCTCGACACATCATCGCACTCCCAGTTCTTCATCACAAATTTCCTGTGGCAACAGATTGCTGCTGATAGTGATTTTATTTGAAAATCTATGAAGATGATACTCAGAATATTTTACTTGTATCAGTTACAGAATATCTTCCAAATTTATCAATTTTTTATATGGTAAAGCTTTTGCTCCCTTCACTTTCTAGTTTGAAAACTTACTGATATGCATTTTTTCTTTTTTTCTTTCCTTTCCTTTTATATGATCTCCCAAGAGTAGGATTTAATCATGTCAACATATGTACTGCTAGTTTTAAAAATAAAACATTAAATGTCTTCATGCTGTCTAAACTGTATTTTTTAAATTTATCCTGCAAAACTTGAAAAAGAAATCCAATCGTTACAAAATATATTTTCTCATAAGAACAAGATGATAATATTAGAGTACAAATATATATGTACATTTTACAATTTATAAAAAAATATTTTTTTCTTTACTAATTTTTCCTCCCTTTTCTAATATAACCATAATACAAATACCTTTTATAAGTCAGTAGGAAAAGAATGAAACACTACTTGTATTCTTTCTTTAATATGAAACAATATTAAATTTTTTTGAGACAGAACCATGCAACATCTTCACATGAACAAAAAATAAAAAATACACAGGCTAATTGTAGATGTGCTCACTAATAATTAACATCACAAGATATGAAATGTAAAATTTGCCGAAGAAGTTGCACAAATAAAGGGGGATACAGCAATATCACAATCTAATTCCCATTTTGGAGTCCTCTTAATAGAAAGTCATGATTTTTATTTGGTAAAATTGTTAAAGACGAGAGTATTTAGTCTATTCCTTATATAACCTAGAGAAAAATTTACATTTTCTTAAATATTTCCTGAAAAAGGTAATACCATCTTTCCTTTCATGAACAATAATTTTGAAATTTATAAATATATGAACCTTTATTAACTTGATATACTGTAAGTATCCCTTTATATCTACACAAACAAACCAACTCAATTATTTGTATCAAATCAAATAAAAATAGCTAATGGAAAATATCTAATGAATTTTTAACTCATGTTCATGATGAAAAACTTGTATAGGAAATGGGTTCAAAGCATACCTCTTCATTACAATATATATATATATATATATATATATATATATATATATATATATATATATATATATATATATATATATATACATACACATACTATATATGTATGTTACATATATATATACAGGTGTAGATGTGTGTTTATGAGTTTGTATCCGCATGTGTGGAGTACGAGTGTGAGAGTATGAAAGACAGTGAATGAGTGTGTGTGTGATTGTGTATTTTGTGTGATTGTGTATTTTTTGTGTTTTTTTGTGTATTTTTGGTATGTGTGTGTGTGTGTGTGTGTGTGTGTGTGTGTGTGTGTGTGTGTGTGTGTGTGTGTGTGTGTGTGTGTGTGTGTGTGTGTGTGTGTGTGTGTGTGTGTGTGTTTTATTTCTACACTTCAGTATAATTGGGACGCAGGCGAACTACAAGGTCCCAGTTATCGCTGTTTTCCAATATTTCATATCTAAAATTTTGAATGCTGTATTGGAACATTTTCCTTATAGTATTTAAGTTTTTATACTCTAAAGGCTTTGATAACAATCAAATCACTGTTCTCTGCCTTTCAACACCAATAATGTCAGTTTTAATCTTCAATTAATACACATTTTCCTGCCTGTGCTTTATTATTTCAAAACAAGTTTTGAGATAATTATCGCCATACTTAAAAAAAGTAACAAAGTATATACAACACAATAAATGTATCAGCTGTTCAGAAGTATATAAGCCTATATCACAATATGTTTGTCAGGCATTGGAACTCACTGAAAGCAAATTTCAAGATCCCTTTTCCATAGATCTTACACAGAAACAAATGCTGTACAGATACGTTGGCACAATAATCTTATCTTATATATGCTCATGGTTTTTCACCAGTACTAAAGAATGGATATGTATTGTGCACACTGTACAAGTCTTCAGTTTCATAAAAAATACAGACATCCAGTTGACTTTGATTCTTTGAATGGGAACCACTAAGCTTCTTTCTTTTAGTTTCAAAAATCAATTTCTCAAGGATATTTGAATTTCCAGGCTATGCAGGCCTAATAATATAGAATTTTGTGATTATTTTACTGTTCCAATGATGATAAGAAAAAAATAAACAAAAGTACAAAACAAGAATATCAATTCTGTATAATATTGCCATTCGTTTAGGATGTGAACTGCAAATACAATCATCATAAGAGTAAGAATCAACCATCATATGCAATGAAAATTAAATGCTGATATGTATATATCACATACACTTTAAAGTAAAATACAAAAGGGTTACTGTTTGGAAGAGAGCAATAACCAGCTAACCAGAGAAAGTAAGGCTCTTGGAAAATAAATATTGCAAAAAATTACAAAAAGCTCTTAAATGCTGGTAATGAAAAAGATCATTCATTTCACTTCTCTTAAGGTTGATGAATCTTTTCAGTTTCAAAAATTCATTCTTAATACAAGTCACTTCCTCAAGAATAACAGAAATCTCATTACATAAGTATTTTACAATGTACATGATCACAATTATTAGTAATTACCAACTAATAGAAATATAACTACTGTATTTTCAAATATCTTAATTTACCTTTATTGGAACTCCCACACATATTGTTAGTTACTAACTTTCTTTTTCAATATATTTTGATTTCTTAGACATAGTGTCTAAAAAATATGCTTTGAATATTTACACAGAATCAAAAATACAGTTATAGTCATGGCCATGTTATAACGATGAGAATCCATTTTATTTGGCTCAATTATCCAATGAATAAAATATAAGCAAAGAATAAAAACTGTTATTGAAATTGATACCTGGTCTGGACAGCACAGATGCTACTAAATACATGCAATTTTTGTTTTTATAAAGGAGGGGGGGAAGTAAGAAAAGGGTATTTATCAATGCCTATCTCAAATGTGCTTCTCTCATAGAACTTTCCAAAAGCAAACCCATTTCACAACTGCCTTTACCAAACTACATACGAACATAATCCCCTTAAAAACCTGAACGAATTGTGCTACAGGATATGACGATGCAATGGAAGAAAGAGTGCCAGGAATCTATGGAAGGCATCCCCTCATTTGGGAAAGACTAATACAACTACATTTGCATGTAATCACCGCTTACAATAAATAGCTTTGAGAAAAAGTCACTTTGAAAGTAAGTACAGTTTTAAGGACAAACACACATCAAACCTTAAAAACAACTGCTATGTCAACTTCTTGCACATCAAACCTTGGAGTGACACCTATGAAATTTTTTTTAGTCACTCTAAAATGAAATGTGAGACTAGTAATCAATCAAATGCTAAAGATTACTTTTGCTGTTTAATGTGTGTTGGGACTGAAATTAATATTTTCTCAACCTTGGTTCCCATCTAATATTAAAAGCTGATGCATAAGTATGTTACTATCTACAGTATGTTGGTAAATCTTTGATTTACATTAGAAGAGCAAATTGTTTAGTGAAATGGATGAAAGTTGTAAAAGACTGAGAGACATTCCAAATCTTCAAAAGTAAAATAATCCTCAGTTTACAGAGTCAAAAGAGCCTAGATGCTAAAAAATAGTACCAAGAGACATATAGACAACATCATCTCTCACTAGTACTCTAAAAGACAACCAGAAAACTATTAAACTTCTAAATGCTATCAACTTACTCCCTTTGCTTGAGCATCTGACCCTTAAGATGAGGTTTGATTATACATTCATAAGTCCTTTGTATTTGGTCTTTTTTCCTCTTTAGCCTCAGCTGATTCTTCCAAACGGTCATGCCATCAGAACCATTCAAGCTAAAGTATATCAAAACAGGATTGACCATCCAACTATATTACATCTTAAATACAGACTAAATTAAGTTTGGACACCAATCATTTCACTAACGGTCGTCTCTTCCCTTCTTCTTCACAGGACTGTTCCTTGTATTTCCGAACTTCATTCATATACTGAGACCAAGCATCAGTCTTACCACCATCAGGCTGCTAAAAAAAATAATGAGAACAATTAGTATACAATCCAAACAGGTAAGAGTTCTATATGTGTTAATTACACCAATTCATTTGCTTACCAAATTTAAATATCATGACTTTATATCATCTTCACTTTATAATACACCTATCCCATACTTCTAGTCATATGCTTTTGTCTGCTTTTTAGGATTTCTAGTGAACCTTAATAAACTACTAGGAATAATGAAAAGTTTCTCCTCTTAATACCATAATCTTTTCTAGACTATAACATGGATAAAGGTTAAACACCAAGCCAATTTACCCAATTATTCATTTCAATTTATCCCTAACATGTTTGTGTGACTTGTTAAACACTTTTGTAATGGTCAGTTAACCCATTCCTGACTGGTAAAATGACTGCACACTAATCCACATCTGGGCTACTATACAGCCTACAGCCAGGTTCTCCAGGCATCATCCAGCCACCATGAAATAGGTTCATGTTGTGATTAGGTGTCATCCATCAGTTAATTTTTTATCATGACTTGATAGGACATAAAGTGTAAATGGGTTAAAAGGATATCAGAGGAATTGTTTTACATGACATGTAATGAATCAGGAGACCGTCCCCTATTAATAACTGAATGATATTAAAAAGCTGGCAATCTAAACCTAAATCTTGTCAGACATCTGTCGGATTTGCCTAACTATGCACAAGTCTCATCGAAATATATATGCTTATTCCTCTTGCATATACATCATTTTCTACAAACATTTATGTTTATATTCATGCCAACCAAAAGGTGTGGCAAAAAAATATTATAAATAAATTCATAAATAAAATTTTCCTATTTCTAGCTATCTCTTCATACATCTATCCTCACCTTTTCACTTTCCGCCTCCTTCCGCTGCTTCTTGACCATCCCAGTGGCCAGGATTCTCCCGCCCCGTCGCTTGCCCACCTGCGAAGAGACAAGCTCACCTCCATTAGACTAGGTCCATCTTGCCCCAAATGACTCACCAGTCCAGGGGGACCTTGACTTTATCCTCCGCAGGAAACGCCGCCCGTCTCGCCAATCCCACTGCCACTCTGTGTGAGAACCAAATGTGGCCATGGCAACACTCACTGCACGGTGGCCTTGCATGTACCTAAGCATAACCTTAAAAAAAATATTAATAGAAGTAGGTCTGCTCCTGCATCTTCGGGACACACCAAATCTCCTGGGCCTAAGACCTGCGCTCTTAGCTGTCCACAAGCATTCAAGTTATAAACTATTTGCATCTTTAAACTTAATTTCTGATCTGCAAGTAGTACTGCTGCTGCTGCTAAAGCTAAGAATTCAGTCTTATGACTAAAGAGTTTTTTCATGAAAAAAAAAAAAAAACAGAAATTTGTTGTGTTAAAATTGGTAAATTTGATG
>NW_020870602.1:643979-646479 GCF_003789085.1 Penaeus vannamei
CTAAATACATATAATTCTATGTAATCCTAAAAAAAATTAGATACACATCAATTTCTATCACTCCCTTATTCTTCCTTAACCCAAGAATTTCCTCAACTCTGAGCATACTGTGGATTTCTTGCAACCTGACTTACTATCTAGTACTCTCTATACATTCCAACATGCAGGATATAGGCCTAGCTACACCAATTATAACAGCCTATGCATACACTATTCATATTCAGATATCAAGTTATAGCTTACTCAAACATACCAGTGGAATATGGCCTTGCTTGCTTGTCTCATATTCAACAAAAGTCCTAACCTTGTTTAAACAATTAGGTTCCCAATTCAGATGTGCTAAATAGCAATTTTCCAAACCACTGTTTTACCAATATAATGTAAAATTATTAATAATGCATAGAGAGTATTTACAAATGTTTCTAATACACCTATGTGTAATTCAAAGAGATTTTTGTTTCTAATGATCATATGGTCTGGGTTCTACCCACATCCACCTGAAACTTGCCATAATGTTATGAATGGACTAAAATCTTTTGGTACAAATTGCTGATACAGCCTTAGCACCCTAAAAAAGGCCAAGAGACTTCAACTACATATATTCTGGCAAGATATAGCTTACAAACTTTCCTCGCAATTTCCTGATAAATAAATCACAGGTTCCTACCTGGTGTTCTCTAGCCTCTTGAAAGTCCATAAAGATTAAAATTGGTATATCTTGGCTAATTTCAAAATTTCATGATTCACCTAATCATTATATGGCAACTGAATAAAAACTCAAACTTTCTTATTTAATCTTTCAATATGGCCATTTATTTGGCTGCATACCTCAGAACGGAGTGAACTGGTAAACCTAGCTTGTTATTAGTTAACGAAATCATCTCTCTGGGATTCTAGGTATTTTAATTTGAGCAAATACGGATCTTTGTAGTTAAAGAGGGTTTGGAATCAATGAAATATCGGGAAACATTTGGAATACAACTACACAGAGCATTGCTATGATCTGTGTATTTTCCACTTCAGCAAGGTCCAACAAACATCCCCCAAATAAAATTAGAAAGACAAGAGATTGGCCTAATTTCCCTAGTTTCCAGGGAGGTCTATAGCATTATCTTGCCAGAATGGAGGTGGTTTGTTTCCCTTTGCTAATAGGCAAACCACAGAAATCTTTGACTGGAATTGACCACCCAAGAATTGTTAACCCTCTGTCAACAGTAATGGCATATATGCACATACCATGTCCACTGTGATTTTAATCTATCATTTGTGTTTACATACAGATAGCTCTTTTGCTTGATTTTTGGAAATGCTTTGAGTATGCTTTTAGAATTCTTAAAATTGGTAAATCTTTACAGAACAGACACACTTGTCAGAGATCAAGTCTCCAACTCCACATCACAAAATCTATTCAACAATCTAAGTTCCTGGGTATTTGTTACAGAGAGCAAAGCACCCTCCCAGAGACTAAGTAAAACAAAATTGATGTTTTATTTTTCAGGGAATCCAACGATTTCATCGATTCTCAGTGTTGATTCTTGTGCGAATGAATTGTTCAGGAGACTGAGTACCATTTCTCTATCGACACTCCTGAATTGTTAGTCCCGTTAGCAGGGGAGGGCATGAAGTATATCAGGCTTAAATATGAAGAATAACGATAAAAACTGCGTAAACCTAGCACAAAAACCGCTTAAAATGGGTCAATTAAACTCTATAGATGTAACCGCCATCTTTGAAATTCTGAGGGCTCATGCACCAGAATACAAAAACTCTATGGGAACCCAACCCACCTTTTGGCAAAACTCTACGTGAATTCACAAGTTCCAGCCTAATATATCAATTTTAGTTGTTGTGACTAGGTGTGCCCTTCAGGTAGTGCCCCACGGGAGGGTTGATGGAACCCCCCAGGGCACATTCTCTTCACCTCAGTACGTTCAGCAAGATAGAGCTGCATTCACACCATAAAATAATTCTAAAAATACCTTTACATCCAGAAACGTAAAACTTTCATTGCTACTTTGTACAGTATGGATTGCTTTGATTTTAATCACTTTTTTCATCATTTGGAGCTTCTGACAGGACCAGATATTAAACTGAGATGGTTACTAGTCTAATTATTTTTGTTGCCACTGTATAAGTCTTAAAAATAACCCAAAATCACAACGCTGGAAACACATTTTTCACCGGTGTTCTACCTCAAAATGAGTGGGCTGCTGAGGTGTCAACTTGTGTCTGGCGAAAGAAAGTGTGAAACACTATGCACACGATTTTAAACAAGGGTACAGATAAATCTTAAAATACGCAAATGAAGTATGATAACATTAATAAAAGACTTTAAAAGCATAAATATGTAACAGCAGACACTGATAATGAGCCAAATATCGTTTTGACAAGTGTGTAGTACTACACAAACTAGTTTGGATATCGCAGTAATAACTTCAGCATTCAGTGTTTTGTTATTCCTGGCAAGGTAAACAAGTTGCTGGACTTGGAATCTGCGCAG